>JBBPCY010029567.1:0-14245 GCA_037974405.1 Brachyalestes nurse | reverse complement strand
GCTGATACCTTGAATTTTCTGGTAAATTTAAGTGTCCGTCTGAGAGGGAACAGTTTAAGCCGCAGCAGGACGACTCCTTGCAGTGTTAGCGTTAGCCATGTTAGCTAGCGTTAGCCATGTTAGCTAGCGTTAGCCGGTACTGTCACTGTACTTTAACACTGACTTGCAGATTGTGCAGCTCACCATGCTGTTTGTGTGTCGAGAGAAGTTTCTCCACACATGTGACGTGTGTGCCTATGCTGCCGTGTCTCTCGCCTTGTTGTCTGTGTTTACCTTTCCCTCTAAGCGGCAATTCGCTAAGTCACGGAACGCATGTCAGCGTCAGCCAATCAGAGGCAGAGACTGCATTGCCTGCGCATTACATAATATTCTCGGATTGGATACTTTCAAACCTACCACCTCTAAGTACAGCGAGTGTGGGATGCTCCCAATCAGCAGCAAAGAGAAATAAATAACGTTCTTGGATTGGCTACTTTGAAACCTTCCAGTATACAGCAGTATTTTACCATTTCAAGACACGCATTCTAGATTTGTAGTTATTTTATATTCATATTTGTTACAAAATTAGTAAATTGTTTTTCTTAATTTAGAAGTAAAATGCGTAAAAAACATTGCCATGATAAAAAGCAAAAAAAAATGCGGAGAATATTTGCAGGTTCCGCATTATTGTGGAAATTTCCATGTAAAACTATCAGGCGTGTATGTTGTTTCTGTGCTGTTGCAGTGTTGCTGACCATAGGCGTTTATGTTGTTTCTGTGCTGTTACAGTGTTGCAAAGGTGTCTGGCATATCATGGCATCCAGCTTCACATTCTGCTTGCTAAGCTGCTGGACACAACAGGGAAAAAAGAATACATTTTAATTGTTGTCCAGCATTAGTTTAAATGTTTTACATTTTTTATACATTTTGGAAACTGTCTAAAAACATGTTTTCACATAGCCATTATGGGCTATTTTGTGTAGATTTTGTAAAAGCAAACTACACTCAATTTTTTAAAAATTAAGTCTGTAATGTAACAAAATGTGGATAAAGTGAAGGGGTGTGATTACTTTCTGGGTACTATTCTAGGGATTTGGTCTTTTTCAGCTCAAATATATCTATAGCTGGGATTTAGTCATACATTTATCAAGCTTTAGGATCAAGAGGGTCACAAGGGTTCTGTGTTGTTCACTATTCTATTGCACTTGGCACTGAATTTTTTCATTTTTTTATGTTTATCTTACAGAAAGAAATGATCACCTGCAAGTCTTCTTGTCTTACTGCCCACCTTCACACACAGTCAAAATGTACTACGATAACTACATCCGGTGGATGCCACTGTGAGGGATTTCTGTGAGCCCAGAGAGGAATATGTGACCGTGCTGATCTCAGGAGAGGTTTAATTATTCAGAAGCCCCAGTCTTCAGAAAATGTCCTCTGCTAACCTTCTCAACACATCTCACAGATAAACACAAAAAGGACACTGTACCAGTGCTCAGAGTGAGGGAGGTGTTTTACTGATAGTCATAGTCTCAAGATACACCAACGCATTCATACAGGAGAGAAACTGTATCACTGCTCAGGGTGTGGGAAGAGTTTTAACCAACTAAGTAATCTGCGAACACAAGAGTGCATTCACACTGGAGAGAAACTGTATTACTGCTCAGAGTGTGTAAAGAGTTTTATAGAGATGGATACCCTCAAACAACACCAGCACATTCAGACTGGGGAGAAACCATTTCACTGCTTAGAGTGTGGACAGAGTTTTAGTCACAAGGGTCATCTCAAATCGCACCAGCGCATTCACACTGGAGAGAAACCGTATCAGTGCTCAGAGTGTGGGAAGAGCTTTAACCAAGTACATAATCTAAAAAGACACCAACGCATTCACACTGGAGAGAAACCGTATCAGTGCTCACAGTGTGGACAGAGTTTTAGCCTGAAGAGTTCTCTCAAAACACACCAGTACATCCACACTGGAGAGAAACCGTATCAGTGCTCAGAGTGTGGACAGAGTTTTAGCCTGAAGAGTTCTCTGAAATCACACCAGCGCATTCACACTGGAGAGAAACCGTATCAGTGCTTAGAGTGTGGACAGAGTTTTAGTCAGAAGGTTCATTTCAAATCACACCAGCGCATTCACACTGGAGAGAAACCTTATCAGTGCTTAGAGTGTGGACAGAGTTTTAACAAAGAGGATCATCTAAAATCACACCAGCGCATTCACACTGGAGAGAAACCGTATCAGTGCACAGAGTGTGGACAGAGTTTTAGACAGAAGGGCACTCTCCAATCGCACCAGCGCATTCACACTGGAGAGAAACCGTATCAGTGCACAGCGTGTGGACAGAGTTTTAAAGATAAGAGTGGTCTCCGATCACACCAGGGCATTCACAGAGGACAGAAACCATATCATTGCTTAAAGTGTGGATGGGGTTTCTCTAAAAAGAGTAGTCTCCAAAAACATCAGAGCAGAGACTGTATCACTCTTTAGAGTGTGGAAAGAGCATCATATATGAAAATGACGGATACACACACATCAATATGGACGAAAAAAGTGTGGGTATCTTACGGGGCGGTAAGATTTCTTTCCGTGTCCCTGTGGGTTACCGCTCAGATCTCTGTTTTCCACAGTCCAAAGACCTTTTTTCCATGTATAATGTGAATAATATGCTTTTAAAATATGTGGCATGTGGACAGCCGGGCAGGTGATCTTGACTGTTTAAAAAAATGTTGTAATCTTTTTCAACTTATAGTGCAGTTTGCATGTCAGTTACACAGGTCAACAGGTCACAATCAACAGTGATGAGTTTATGTGGGTTTTGTAGTGTTTTTTATGCTGATTTCAAATGTTTAGTTTTCCCTAGCACGTACAGTTTTTGTGAAGAAGCTAGTTATATGTTGTGTGATAATTGATAAAATTAGCATATAATAATCATATGCTAAACATTTTTGAAGATGCACTGGTAGCTTACTGCCACTGATCATTATATCTATGCCACAGTGTGCGCCTATCTGACTTCGCACCGAAAATATTGAAACAGTTACTTGACTGGTGCCTGTGGTTTAATAAAAAACGCATGCAAGTCTATTGCAAATGTAACATTACTCATAATTCAAAAAGTTGATGAGCCTGAAAAAAACTGAAGGCAGATCTGAAATCAGCACTTGTGGTTTCTGATTACAAAAAATATTTTTTGTTGACCTTTGTTATTTAAATGTATTAATTTTGTATCACCTGTTTCTTTTTAGATTGTGTTGATTTTAACAGGAAAAAAACAATTTTTTTATTTTATGTATGTCTCATTGTTTGCTTAACCAAGTTTACAAACAAAGGAAAATGACCAAAAAAACAAACCCTGTAACCAAAACAATAAAAACTCAAAACTTTCAAGATGTCATTTCAGCTTCATTGTGGCATGTATTAAAGAACCTTTTCACACAGCAGGGACTGCATGCAGCCTGGTTGGTAAGCAAGCTTTGATCAAAGGCGTGAATGAAGTGGGCAGGTAATGGAAATGTTTTTTTAATTCAGCCACATGAAATGTAAGGGTACAGCGGTGACTGGGGGGAGCCACAAGGGGGAGCCAGAAGACCACGGCCAGACATAAGACCTGTGGGTGATTTCCTTGGTGTTCAGGCTCGTGTTGCAGCGTTCCTGTGTGTGCCATGCCCTTTGCAAATGGTACTGATGCAATTTCACAGAAAAGGCTAGATTTTACTGTGGGAACCTTTTTTGTTTAGATCAAGATCAAAAACCTAAAATGCCTGTGTTTTTTTTTACATTAATAGAGATTTAACGTGACTGATTAATAGATTTTACAACTGAGCAACAAAACACTTTTTTGTAATCTTAAAGTAATCTTCACAACACATGTTTGTGGAAGTGTATTGTGGCAAAAAGAATGAGATTTCTGAGAACTGATTCTCATCAGGCTGAAAAATGTTAGTGGTCAATCAACAGGGATCACTCGGAGAGGAAGGTGTGTAAAATTCTTTTTTGTAGACCTTGGGTCTTTTTTCTGTGTGCAACCAACCTTTTTTGGTTCCACGCACCAGATCCACGCAAACAGTCTCTACATCCACAGTGCAACAATACTCCTCAACATTTTGCCACACAATGCTTGCTGGCGAATTATACAATGATAATGAAGGAAGTCCTAGTACAGTCAACCATCACTGGAGCACCATTACTTGTGATGGAAATTAGCTTATGGAGGGACAACCGGCTCTTATTAACAAATTCCATGGAAGTGTGGAATATATCTTCGCTTGTGGTGTGCTCTTTTAATTGTAAAATTGTCAGCAGCTCTTCTTTGGCGCTCATATCTCCAAAAATCATGCTGATAAACACACAAAGCCGTGCCGCATCCATCATATCAGTCGACTCTTCTACATGATCTACAAATGCTTCTTTAACAATTTCACCATCCTTGAAAGATTTCTTGTGTTTAGCAAAAACATGGACTACATTTTTCTTTCAGTGGAAAATATCCATTAATGGAAAACCCTCCTATGTGGTTATTGTGTTATCACTATAGTGGCTCGGTATTAAATATTTACAGGAATGGATCTAAAGTTTTTGAAACAGAACTGTGTTACACAGCTTTTATCCGTGTGTTGCCACTCTGTAATTTAACAGTGTTCAGTCTGTGTAAGACAGACACAACGAAAGACAAGAGCATAAAATGATGGTTGCCAATCCTCCATTGTTTTTTAAAGTGCTCAGGTGGTAGCTTTGATCATTTGTTGCTGGTACAGCATCTGTTACCAAACTAACATGGCACACATCACTGGCCACCTTTTTCAAAATCTGTTAAGACAAACCCTGGTAAGGCTGAACAATGGTTTTGATTATATTTGGCCATTTTAAAATTGCACATTATAGTGCTTACGTTTGACTTGAGAACAGGGATGCATAGCTTTGCTAGCTTAGCCTGGCTTGGCTAAGGTTACGGATTTATGAAACAGGGTTTTATAATGGCCAAATATATTAAAAACAATTGTTCAGCCTTACCTATGAAATACAGTCTCCCGGGATCTGGTTTGGAGCGCACAGCGGTTTGTACAGCCACAAACAACAACTGTGTGAGGCATTTTATGTACTACTTCACTCCACAGCAGTGCCTCTCGCAATATGGCTGATGAGCAATGCAGCTGTTGATGCGCCGTCGAGTAATATTCTGTGTCTATGATCTAGTCTAGTAATATTCTGTGTCTATGATCTAGTCTAGTAATATTCTGTGTCTATGATGTAGTCTACTAATATTCTGTGTTTATAATCTAGTGTAGTAATATTCTGTGTCTATGGTTCAGGAAGCCTGTTTAGCTGTGAAGCTGAGTTGCTGCTGTATGTGACTGAGCTCCACCTAGCGCAGCAAATTAAAAAGCATTGCGTAATATATATAATCTTTTTTTCTTCTAGGAGGGGCAGTTGCCTGGAAGAAAGCCCTGTGTACATACCTGCCTCCACTCACTGTCCACTCCAGTACAGCCCCTCTACACCTCCACTCACTGTCCACTCTACTATAGCCCTTCTACACCTCTACTCACTGTCCACTCCTGTACTGCCCCTTTATACCTCCATTCACTGGCGTTTTCTTTTGCATCTTTTTGTGTTTTCCTTTCCTTGTCTGTGGAATCTGATGTGATGTGGATGGCAACAATACTTCATCTGCTCTGCACACAGCTTATAATCATGGGTCTATGGCCCAAAAACGGACTTTGTTTGAGACCGACGCAGCCATTCACCTCCGCCCAAAGTAGAATCACCTATTCCCGGGATGCCCTATTGGAGTTGAGCAGACTCCACTCGGAACTGGCGAATGTACTCCATCGCCCAAACACCATACCTCGGGAATAACTTTGAGGACAAAAGGCAAAACGTTCACGAAGTAAAAGAGGCTCCAGAGGAGAGCTACGCAACAGGTAGCGGAGACGAGGCAGCCGGTTACCTTAACCAGCCATCACTTTGTCAAATGTCCGATCGCTAAGGAACAAGATGGATGAACTTTCTGCACTGATCAAGCATGATCTGGATTACTATCGATCAAGCATGCTGTGCTTTACTGAGATGTGGCTCTCTGAGGATGCGGACATTCAGCTAGAAGGATTTGACATAATCCAATATGACAGGGATACAGTCAAAACGCAGAAGTCGATTGGGGGTAGGCTTTGCATGGCTGTAAAAAGGAAGTGGGCCACCAACTACACAGTGAGAGCGAGGGAGTGCTGCAAACACTATAAACTACTGACTGTATCATTTATTATTATTTACTAAGAGAATTTTCACAAATCACTGTCATTTCAGTCTATGTTCCAGGTCCGGATTTTAATCTAGCTGCTGAGCACATAACCGAATATTTTAATAAAGTGATGACTCAGACCAGAGAGCAGCCAGTTTTTATAATGGGTGATTTTAACAGGTGTGATATTTCCACACTTCTTCCCAATCTAGAGCAATATGTCACAACTCCTACAAGAAATCAGAACATACTTCAGACCCCATCACTCTTGCGGAACAATTAGACACCTTCTTCACGCATTTCAACAAGAACAGCACACGAATCACCTGGTCTCTGGAAACCCCCGGCTCCACCCTTCAAGCTGGTTACTTCCATCCTACAAAGAGTAAACCCAAACAAAGCTGCTGGTCCTGACAGGCTAAGAGGCAGGGTACTCAAGGAATGCCCCACTCAGCTAAGTGGGGTGTACACCAGGCTGTTCCAGCACCTATTGGACACCGGCATTGTCCCCAACCAGTGGAAGGAATCAGAAATCAAACCAGTCCCCAAAAAACACAACCCAAGGATCTGACGGACTAAAGGCCAGTGGCCCTGACATCGGTCCTGTCCAGGTGTTTGGAAAAAGTTGTGTGCAGGCTGTTGTTGGGTGGGCTGTCTGATAAGCTGGATCCACTCCAGTTTGCTTACAAAGCAAAATGTGGTACTGAGGATGCAACACTCATGCTTTTAGATGACGTCACTAAACATTTGGACTCTGCACAACCCCATACCAGGATTTTATTTATGGACTTCTCATTGGCTTTTAATACTGTAAACATCAACACTCTGCTGCACTGCCTCTCTGACCTTCAGGTTCACCCTGCACTGATTTTATGGATGAAGGACGTTTTAGAAGACAGACCACAGCTTGTGTTTTTAAATGGTTTTAAATCCAGTTCATTGGTTTTAAAGACAGGGCTCCCCCAGGGCTGTGTTCTCTCTCTCATTCTTTTCTCTGCATACACTAACAACATTACTTGCAGCAGAGAGGGTATGTCACTGTTCAAATATGCGGATGACATGGCCCTGGTGGCCCATCTTACCGACTTGCCATCCTTGACACGGTACCAAGAGGAAGTCCACACCCTGGTCCAAACATTTGCAGAAAACTCATTAGAGCTAAATATTTCAAAGACTAAAGAGCTGTACTGTGAAGAGCTGTACTACTCAGTATCCATGGTCAGCTGGTGTAGCTTTTAAATATCTGGGGACAGAGATCGACACCCGTCTCTCCTTTTCTAAACATGTAAATTCTGTCTACAAAAAAGCACAACAGCATCTCCACCTGCTCAGAACACTATGTGCTTTTAACATCAGTAAAGACATTTTAACTGTTGTTTATAGATCACTTATCAAATCCCTTCTCACCTATAACATTTCAACCTCCTCACCATCAAGACCAAAACAAAACTCTCCAGCAAAATAACCAGAACACCTCAACTTCCTGAACTGTACAGGCGCTCTGTGGTGAGGAAAGCCACCCTAATCACTGAGGACCCCTCTAACCCCCTGCACCATTCTTTCACTCTGCTGCCATCAGGCAAGTGATACAGAAGCCCACTGGCCTGGAAAAACATTTACAAGAAATCATTAATTCCCTCTGCAATAACCTTTTTAAATAGCACAAGATAAACTGCACTGTTTTATTGCTGCCTGTGTAGAAGTATTTTAAATGTGTCTTAAAGAATGGTTTTAATGTCTTTAATGTGATGGTTTTTACTTTTATTTATGGAGCCGTGTCGAAGACAAATTTCTGGGTTTTAAAGTTATCTATCTATCTATCTATCTATCTATCTATCTATCTATCTATCTATCTATCTATCTATTGATCTATCTATCGATCTATCAGTCTATCTAACTATCTATCCCTGCAATCAGAAGGTTGTGGGTTAAAATCCCAGGACGGCTACCACTTAGGCACCACTGAGGTACCCTTGAGTAAGGTACCGTCCCCACACACTGCCCCCAGGGCGCTGTGTTCCTGATTGCCTGCTGCTTCACTTGGTGAATGGGTTAAATACAGAGAAAAAATTTCACAGTGTGTGTGTGTTCCTGTGTGACTATAAGGAGTCACTTTACTTTAGGCCCAGGTAGAGGCTGGGTCAAGTTCCTGTATTGCTGTTAGATCCCCTAGTCGGCTCACCAGGTGGTGGCAAGGGGGTGTGTTATAGCAGAGAAAACACTGAAACTGTGTTGTGTCCCTGTAATCGTAGAATCGAAAAGCCCAGAGGCCTTTTCAGCTTTTTCCAGCCACAATTAAAACAGCATCCTTTAAATGTGTTTGTTGTGCTACCACTAGATGGCAGTAAATGAGTACAGGTTCTCAACACTGTTTCTGGAGAACCCCTGTCCTCCTAACTTTCTATTTAGTTACTAATTCAGTGATAGTATCCAGGGGTCACTATGAAAAAGCATCAGTTACCAGTAGGGATGGGAATCGATAAGAAATTATTGATGTCAATGCCATTATCGATTGTTCTTTTCGATCCGATTCCTTATTGATTCCATTATCGATTCCTAAACAGTGTTACAGTGAGCCTGTTACCTTAAGAAACGTTACATTCTGGGTAATTGAGCTTCTAGTGATGCTGGGAGATGTAGTCTTTCAGGGAGTGTTTGGAGTTTTACATGGCTGCTCTGTTTGTGAGTTATTGCCGCCACTCTAATGGTATTTTTAAGACAGTAAATAAACGCTCACGTTCCGAGGGAGGAAAGAACAGACCCCGTTCCCCATAACTGTTTCATTTCTGGACCTGCTCTGTGGCCGAGAATGACGAGCCAAAGCCTGGCTAGCAGCCGCTAAAGCCGAGGCTGAGAAGGCAACAACTGTATAAAATATATTTTTTTAACTGAGCATAATTTTGTGGACAGATAATAAGAGCTGGTTAGTTTACATACATATTTATATTAAAAAAGTTAGTCATATGCCATTTTTTACATTCGAAAGCAACTATTTTATTAGATGTCAGAACTCAATCTTGTCTCTCAACCACAGAGCTTGCACTCGAGCACTGGAGAATCGTAAGAGGAACCGATAACGCCCGGAGGGAAGCGATTCTGGTTCTTCGCAAAATTAGAACCGGTTCTAAATCGGAACCGGGTTTCGATTCCCACCCCTAGTTACCAGGTAAAATCTGAAAAAAATACGTTTCCTTTGGGGACCACTTTGCCTTCTCCAGTATGAGCATATTAGAGTTTAAGAGGCAGATATCTGGTTCCATTCACCGCCACTGTGAAACATTCTAACCCCATAATTTTCTCCTCAACAGAGCATTTCACACCAGACCACTCAGAATGACTGTTGACATTTTAACCACTTACTTATTTAAAACATAGTGAAATTCCCACATTCAACCTACAGACACACGAAGAGGCCTGCTACAATAAGAACTGGCTGGGAGCCACACTGGAAGAAGTTCGTTCATGAGTTTATCACCAGTTGGTTGGACATGGCTCAGTGGCTTAGGACCAAAAGACATATCTGATCTACTCCAAGATACCAGCTTATCAGGACCTCTAAGATTTGCCTAGGATTAGAACCAAGCATGACAAGGCAGTATAAAGCTGGGCCAAAGCTAGAACCAGTGGCCAGAACCAACAGAAGTGACCTGTCATTAAAGAAATAGTCCAAAGACAAATCAAATGTACACATTTTTTTCCACATTCTCCAAATGTAGTCAATCAGCAAAGACATCTTTAGGGTACAAATGTGGCTTTATTTATTTTAGAGCTGTAACTGCTAGCCTAACATAGCTAACAGTGAAATTAAACAACATTCCTTCAGGGCCATAGTGAAACAACAAAAACAGACCCAAAAAGAACAAAAACAGAACAACACAAGACTACATAAGTGCAGCACAGGGCAGGACAGGACTACTCAGAGTGCCAAGAGAGCAGGATAGAGAGTGCAATAAAAACACAAGAGCAATAAAACATCAGGACAAGACAACATTTAGTGCAACTGATGCTTACATTTACATTTACGGCTTTTAGCAGACTCTCTTATCCAAAGCGACGTCCATCAGTGCTCAAGTAGTCCACATCTTCATACCTGTAAAGCTATGCTTAAACCAAGAGCTGCTATTCAACCATGTTACACTCTTTAACAAACCCTGTCAGAAAGAAAAGTCAGAGAATAAAGAACAAGTAAGGAAAACATGGAGTTACAAGGGTAAGTGTCAAAGTTTTTTTGTTTGTTTTTTATTTCGTATAGGGAAAAAGAAATTAGTAAGCAATAGGACTGGTTAGAAGCAAGAGGACTGGTTAGTCACCAAGGTGCTCCTTGAAGAGGTGGGTCTTCAGACAGTGAGGGACTCTGCAGATCTAATCAGAAGAGGGATTTTCATTCCACCATTGGGGGGCCAAGACTAAAAAGAGTTGACGCATGTCTTCCTCTTCTCTTGAGCAACAGAGGTTCAAGACAAGCAATGCTTGAGAGGACTAGAAGTGACACGCCGCTTGATCAGTGTTGATAAGTAAGGAGGTAATGCTTGAACCAATACAATAAGAAAGATACAATAATACTACAGCCGCAGAGTTGTTAGGTGTGCAAAAATACAGACATGCCGAATAAAGATAGGCAGCAATAAATAATAACTGCACAGATAATAGGAGCAGCAGGACACAGAACATGCAGTATATTCAGTCCTGAGCAAAAGTCTTAAGCACCTGTGAAAATTATATTTAAAAACTGTTTAGATGAGCAGTGAGTGTTTTTTGATACTTTAATATTACTAAATATACAAAAAAATTAAATGTAAAAATTCAACTTTTTACTGCTTTCTTGTTGGTTTGTATTTATTCTAATGTTAACTTTGCCAGCAGAAACACACTTTATCACATGCTGAGAAGCTTTAAACTATTGGCAAGGGTGCTTTTGCACAGTACTGTATGTCAATGTGTTGCCGGAAAGGTGATACAGAGGGCTTCAAATAATTTGTTTTTTCAGACTCCAGTTCCTTCAATTTTCAAGAAAGTGGACCTGAATAGGTGCATGTAAAACCAGGTACATTCCATTTGGTTACATTGTGCACTCCAAAGGGCCTTACTTGATATTCCAACAGAAAGCTTTGTCCTTTGTGCTACTAAGTAGACCCTGAACAAGTTGTGCATGTAGCCCCCACCTTCACTCATGTTTTTCAACCCCCTCCTCCTTCTCCTCCCCCCGACAAAGTGCATGCGAGGCTGCACGGGCGTCCTCCTCACACTCCGTGTGGACTGTTGCTCTGAGTGGACACACCGGGAATGGGCACTTCAGTGAGAGTGAAGAAAAACTTCCAGTTTTTCCGCGTATATGCCCTCCAGAGGCTCCTCTTCATTTTGCGGGAATAAGTGCGGGAGAGAGGGGGCCACGTTCCAAATGTAAGTGTTGCTGGGGAAAAAGGGAAAAGTTAACGAATGGGATAAAAAACATATTGTGAAGATTTTGGATTTTTATTTTTAAGGATCTGGAACCATTCCCCCAAATTAATTTTTGTGATTTAGAAATTTTGTCCCACTCAAATCAAGATAGGAATCAGTCTCGGAAAGACGCAGAACCGATCGGATCTCACTCAAAAGTCACCGAACAAGGGGAAGGAGAACAGGAAGGTTAGCGGGGGGCTGAAAGTTGCAGAAGGTGTGTGGTGTATGTGTATGGAGAGACATCCAGGCGTTCGAAGCAGTCATGGCGAAGTGGTTTAAAGATTTCCCCACCAGCTTGAAGACGGGCTCGGATCGGATCCGCTCCGCATCTGAATCCGGACCCCAAACTCGACCCAAACCGGGGATGACCACAGGGACGGGTGCCAAAGGGAGCCTGCGGAAGAATTCTGAAAACTCTGGTGGAGGTGGTGGTGGAGGCGGAGGTGGAGGAGGTGTAGGATCGCTGCTGTCCGGCAGAACCCGAAAAAATTCGGCCATCGAGCTGGGCCGGAACCACTGGAGCTCAGGGTCCGGCTCGGTGAAGGACGGAAAAATCTGGGAGATCCTGATTCCAGGCAAGAACAAAAAGAACCCCAAAATGGAGGGCTTCGAAGACCACCGCACTCTCAGGTAGGGGTGGGTGAAATGAAGTCAAACAATCACAATATTTTTCAGTACAATAATAATACCGGATACAAATACCAATAATTATCCAAACCGCTATTTGTATCTATCGATAGTATTTAAACACACCTCTTTTACGGACCACAGCACTTTCTGGAGTGTTTTATTTTGACTTGAATTTTATATTCTCTGCCTCTGTGTCTGTGCAGTCGTAACATTTCCTCCGGGATCAATTCAGTTTTCTGATTCTGTAAATAATAATAATTTGAAATCATCTTAAATCTTTATGGTCTTGACTCTTCAGAAGCTTTATAGTAGAAGGAAAAGAGGACTTTAAGGATTTTTATATACATTGTGATGTGATTTTAAATCACTTTTAACATGAAATGTAAAGGGCAGTTGGTGTTAGTAAAAACGTATTTAAGGTTTGTTCGATATTACAATGCCATATTGCAAGTTTTACTACTGCATAACCTAACGAATATAACATTATAAGTGTTTTGCCCAGTAAAACGCAACAATAGACTAAAAATTGTTCACATTTTTGTATTCCCACCTCTACTTTTAGGACCACCACCATTGCTGACGCCTACATGAGCCGCATGATCAAGGTGGACAAGCAAGACAAGTGTCCCAAGTATGGCAGCGTCCCTGCAGAGGGTTCAGGGACGGACAATGAGAGGGGGAAATCACCTGTTAAAACTGAGACGGTAAGTCAGAAGAGACCCATGAAGTGTGCGGCCCACTCCAAGCTCAAATGGTTACATGAAACCTGTTTACAGTTAAGGTGAATGGAACTAGATGTCAGTTCCCCCACAAAATGTTACTGCATGAAATGGTTATAAATACACTGCCTGATCCTTCAGGCATTATTTTAACATAATTTTGAGATCCTGGGAACCTTAAACACTTAAATCCATTAATGGTGGAGGAATACATTCAATGTAGGGCATTATATGGCACAATAGTCCCAGAAAAGTATATTTCAGATATAGCATGAATGTATTTATTTCACTTTTATCAACAGTACATATAAACACTCAGAGGACACGCGCAGACTGAAAGAAAACACATTCTTTGTTTAGATGTCCGGTTCCATTCACTACCATTATAAAGATATCAGTGGATTACTTTTTTTTTTTTTTTTACATCAAAGCCACTCTGAATGACTTCCCAACCATTGAATTCTGCAGAAAATCCCCCTTTAATCTCAAGCCTTATTATCCTTACTCAATATGGACGGAGAGGTGGGTAGAGCAGACTGAACCCTAAAGAGTGACTCCAAATATGAAAGAATGACTCAAGAAATAGAAAAAATAGATATAAAATAGATGAAAATAAAAATGTGCAGGAATAAATGCCACCAGTTCCCAGTGGACCTGTGGTTCAGCAGCCCAGCAAACAGATACACTTTAAGTTATGAGAGTGAGGAATCACTGTTTTGTACAGGCGACACCCAAGGCCTCGACTGGTGGTCTTTAGGTGTATTTGGACTTTATACACACACTGCTGAATGCCTGCATGACACACACCAGTGTTCGCACCGCACTGCTCGCTGTGGGAACCAAACGTTTTTGTTGTGAAAGCTGAGATCAGTATCTCTCTTCCAGCTCTCTTTGTTTTAACTCTATCCCCTCTTCCCCACCCTCTCCCTCCCTCTCTCTCTCTGCCTCTCTTCTCCATTCCCATCCCCTATTCAATGTGAGGCCGCATTATGATCAGTCAGTAGGAGAACAAACACAATGCGCATGAACCTTTCCCTGCCACTCTTCCTGCCTCTGTTCCTCTGTTGTCCTGCCTGTGCACACACACACACACGCGCATGCACACACACACACACACGCACACACACACACACACACACAAACACACACACACACACAGGGTTGTTTTTGTGCAATGTCAGGATATCCATCCATCCACCTATCTATCTATCTATCTATCTATCTATCTAT
>JBBPCY010029546.1:0-14245 GCA_037974405.1 Brachyalestes nurse | reverse complement strand
AAAATATCGTGATACATATCGTATCGTGAACCCAGTATCGAGATACGTACCGTATCGTGACCTGGGCATATCGTTACTCCCCTAGATTTTACTAATACACTGTGTTGATGATAGAAACGACAGTCTTAATCTTTAGAAAACGAAAGCCTAGAAAGCCTGTCTGAGTAAATTCATGCAAATCAAAATTAGGTAAAGAGACACCCTACAGCCAGTTGCTTTCATTTTCATGTCAGAAAGAGACTGTTGTGTATATGCTTCAATACTTTTGTTCATATATCATGTTTTTGTAATTCAAGCCACAGCTTCTATTTAACCCACAAACCACGTATAGCACCGTGTACATGTTAGCTGCGGTTATTGACACCTAATCCTGACACTGTAAATGTACATGATGTTTCTCTTTTTACAGAACATTTAGACACTGTACAGTTTCACAGTTCCTCTTCTTTTAGTGGCACAAAATTGTGTGTGCGTGTCTGTTGTATGTACTCATGTAGAACTTTCCTACTTAAGTGATGGTGTTTATAAACCCTTTAGGATTGACGACCACTTTTAATATTCATTTTGGAATTAATTTAAATTACATTGGTCATTTAGAGTTCAGGACCTGAGAAGAGTTTTTAAATATGTAAGTAAACATGTAACACAAATCAGTTTTTAAGGTTAATGGAAGAGAGTCTTAGAGAGTGATAATGCTGTTCCTTTTAGTGACCTCCAGACTAAGGCGGGGTTATAGTTTTGAACACTGTTTCCATCAGTGTCTAAAGTAGGACAAGGGTAGCCTTCAATCACATACCAAATAGAGTAGAAGGCAAGGATGCACAAACTGACTTCTCATTGAGTAGTTAGTATAAAATAATATAAAATCTGTATTTTTAAATGGAGCACTTGACTCTTTGTGTGACTGTTTGTGCATGATTTATCTCCTCACCTCAACAGATTTTCCTCTTCTTTTGACCTGGCCTTGATCTCTGTGGGCAATTAAACACTCAGTTAGTGTTTGTTGCTTACTGTGCAAAAGTCAGAGACCATCCGTTCTTTATTTTATTTCTGGTCAAAATAGCCAATAAGTTATTCATTTTTCATGTTTCAACCAAACAGAGGCATCAACAGCTTGGGTGTTCGGGAGATTTTCTTTTAGTTTCCACAGCAATCTGCAGGGGTATCTCTCCATGCTTCTTCTAAACAAATCCAGAGTTCAATATTAGATGCTGGCTGCATTTTCTGTTATTCCAATGACAAATTTACACTCATCAGCCCATAAAACCTTACTTTGTCTATTAGATGTCCAGTTTTGGTGTTTCATGGCAGATTTTTCTTTTTTTTTCTTTTCATAGCAATGGCCTCTTGACCAGCTCAGTCCTTTTAGACTCAGTCTTGAGTCTGAAATTTCCAGTTATATATTTAGAAATGACTTGTACTTAATGCCTGTTTTGACAATCTTTGAGAAAGATTGGTCTCTGACTGTTCTTTCACAGTATGTAAATCAAGTGAAAAACACACACACACACACACACACACACACACTAACATACACACACTCACACACACACACACTCTCTCTCTCTCTCTCACACACACTCGCTCGCACTCACACACACCCACTCACACACACCCACACAGTTCTCACAGCTGAGTACGGATGTGGTTTAACAGTAACCTATAATGCCACATTCTGGCCATAATTCTTTCTCTCTCTGTTTCTCACACATGCATCTACACACTTATAAGCATTGGATACTGGACACTTTACTGTTTTTTGTGTGTCTTCTCATAGCTTGGTGTCAGCTCATCCACCGTCTCCTCTGGATCCTCTGGCACTAAGCAGCTCCTTTAAGAGAACAACACAAACACAAAGTGATCCAGTTGATCGATTGTGGTTGTGCACTAACAGAGTTTGTATGTTCATACTTACACACACACTTTTATCAGTTCCATTTTTACTAAAAATGAATAATAAAAGGTAGCTCAACATTTCTGAAAAAATAGAATTGTGATGTTTGGCACAGTACAGCATGGGAAATGGCTGAGATCATATAGTGTGAAATAGCAGCTAAAAAGGAAGTCTGAGAAACAAACCTCAGACATTGTATTCTTTGTCTTTGACAAAGAAAACAAAAAAGACGTTCAGTGTAGGCCCAGTGGTGTGTGGGTGTTTGTTTGTGTTTGTGTAAGGCACAATGCATGGACATCACAGGTTTGGTAACTGAAATACTCAATGAGTAGTGGCTCAAGTTTTGAGGAGAAGTAGAGAAGAAGAAGTAGAAGAAAGCTGATGCTGTGGTCAGTTAAATGTTAGCTCTGACCTCAGGCGGGCAGTGGGATGCTGGCTACACGTAAAGCGCTCAGGAACATTCTTTGAGAAGAGATGAGTGGGAATGCCCCTCCATTTCATACAGTCATCACACTGAATCCACGTCACGTCCCTACAAAAGTGAGAACGATCAGGTGAACCGTTAGACTTTGTTTAGGTTTGGGCAAGCTAAGTACGCAGATATTTTATTAGACACGCGCTTCAGTTAGCCACACAACCAGCTGCTATTTCCTTTTGAGGTGATTTATAGATAAAAGTTCCTTCTCTTTCCTCCCTCGCACTCACAGACTTGACAAAGCTGTTTCCTTATCTTTATCTCCAGCTCAAGAAGTCTGGGGCTCGTGCATGCGTGAGCACTCGAGAGTCGCAGAGAGAACTTGTGAGCAATTTATAAAGACGTGTGAACTCTGTGGTCTAACAGAAAAGCTGCCTGCTGTCTCAACAGACTGTTTTTAGCTAGACAAGCCTCACCTTCTCTGTTTACCTATTAATCATCAGTGAAGCATAGCAACTAAACTTATAGTGCTTTTTTGATATTCATATGATGCACATTAATTATAACTAAACGCTTGTCAGTTACATTTGTTTGGATGATTAATATTGGCTTAGATGGTTTTTTTTATAGCTATTCAATCATTAATTGAATAATAATTGAAAGGTTAACTGATCACAGAAATGATCATTTGTTGCAGGCCTAGTTGTGTGGGTAGTTTAACTTATCGAGGCATTCATATGATCCCACAGCAATAAATAATTTTGGAAAAACCAATGGACAAATTTATAACAGAGTCCGTATTGCATGGCACCCTGCAACATGTACCAATATAATCTCAATGTGGTATTTTGTCTATTTAGTGCAGCCCTTGCTTTATAGTAGTAGTCTAACAGCAATGTGACAGACAGTACAGCTTACACTTCTTCCTCCTCTTCGTCCTCCTCATCCTTTTCATTTTCCTCTGTATTCCGTTCAGCACTTTTTCTCTCAAGGGCTTGGAAGGCTCTCTCTTTTGCTTTTTTTTCCTTTTTCTCGCGCCAGTAGTCGTTGAGTTTGAGGCCAAGGGCAGCAATTGTGAGCCTGAGAAAAAAGGACAGAATGCCAACAATTAAACCTGTTCAGTGGTGAAAGCAGGTGTCTGCATTTGTCAGTTAAGCAATAACCTTCTACGACCAACATACTTTTTTCACGACAAAATGTCCCTTCAGATGTTCCTCAAGCTTATGAAGGTATGAAAGAAACATGGTGTTAAATTGCGACCAGAATGTCTGGGATACCTGTACTCTTTGGTGTACTCAAAGTCCTGCTTATTATGAGCTGGTTTGAGGAAGTTGCACTCAATGACTCCAATAACTCCCACTCCCGACCTTTGCCCTGAAGACTGCCAAAAAACACAAAAAACGCTTCAAAATACAATGAATCAAGGGTCTACATATTCTGATGATACATCTGGCCCATGTTACACAGCCAAACCAGACTATTTGTGATACATTTATAGAACAAATCAAACCAAACAAATCAATTCCATATCTGAGTGTGTTTACTTCTGATACCTTAATCTGGCAGCCCACTTTCTCATAAGATTTGATGAGCCTGTTGTTATGGTACATCATGATGCCGTAATGATCTTTGTTCTTAGAGTTGAAGCCAAAGGTAATCTTTACTCGCTCATTCTGATTTGGGCACAGTTGAGGATAATGCCAAAAATAAACTACCCTGGAAGAATTGCTAGAAGTAAGAAAAACAGTAGCAGACATGTTCTTGCTGAATTTACAGACTATACTTGAAACACTGTAGACTGAAGGACAGTATGAAGTGCCACAAAATTGATGTTTGTTTACTATCTGTGCTCTTAAGTGAGTAGGAAAGAAAGCTCTTTCCTCTTTTAGGAGATCAGAAAAAGTAATTTCAGACGGTCTGTTATGTATGAAGAAACGGGCCGGTTAGCGTGCTTCTCCAAGACTGTGTTGCTGTCCTACGAGTCTGTGTGAATGTCAGCTTTTTAAAGATGGCTGGTTCCATGTATAACAGAAGAAACAAGCTTTGGCTTTCACCATCCAGGTTGATAACTAAATATTTAATACATAAAACATATGAAGATATAAACTAAGGGGTTACAGGTACATCAACATCAATAACATAATAATGCTCCTTTTTCAAGCACTCAAGCAACACACTTATGGATAACCACACCCACATATGCTCTGAAATGTAAATGTGTTATGAAAGTTACTAATATTTAGCTTGAGTGTGAGTTTGAACAAAGCCTGCGTGTTTTATTCAAACCTCTGAGCAGGAGGCAACAGAGTTCCAAGGTTGCTGTTAGCAGACTAAAAAAGGGAGTATCTCCAAAACCCACACTACACAAAGGCACAAAAGGTTTTTGATGTTACTGAGAAACGTCCTGCAGGGGCTCTAATCTTTCTTAGTAAAAGGTCATTGTGGCAAAGTGACCGGCTACACCAGTCCCCATAAAGTTCCCTGTAGTTCTTAGCCAATTAAAATGATCACCCAATACTATAAAACTTCTGACAAAGTGAGACAAATCGGGACCTCTTGGACTAGGGGTGAAATAGAAGTTCCTCTCTAACACAGACAAGTTAAACCTCTGCTCTTTATGTAAAACAGACTATTGAAAAAAATCCGCCAAATTTAAATAACAGGTGTGTAAAAGGATACAATGAACTGTGGTTTGTAAACATCATTCTCAATCATGGACAGACTTTTAGCAACTAGTTTGGTCTGAACTTTCTTCTGCCTGAGGATGATCTGGATCCTGGGTTTCAAATACAGAATGCTGAGATATGACTAAGAGGGAGAGAGAGAGAGAGAGAGAGAGAGAGTGTATCAGACATGCACAAAACTTCTGTATAACATCTGATCCTTGATTCCTCTCTTTATCTCAACTATGTTATCCCTCCCCTCCCACTCCCCTGGCTTCCTTTACTCACTCTGAGAGAATAGTCCATCTCTGGAACAATGTGGTCCGTTCTGCGAAGACCAAAATAACTTTTCTTGCCCTTCCCCTCCATCTCCTCAGAGCGGATCTCTGGCAGGCGAATGTCATCCCTGTCCGTGTCAAAGTCAAACTCAGGCTTTCCATCTTTGTTCCTACCAACGAGGAGGGAACACTGTAACACCTGCTTATTATTTTATGTCTTTTCTATCAAGCAGTGACATTTTTAAGATTCATGACTATGCCATATAGTCTACAGGTGGTCTTTAGGGCCTGTTTGTGGACAAAGGAACTGTTCTACCTGCTCCATGATAACACAAGCATGACACACACTGGTGGAACTAACAGCACATGACCACAGATTCATGTTAAGGCAAACCATGGCTCCATTGTTTGTACATGAAACCACAGCTGGCAGTACACACAAATATTCAAATCATGCAAATCAGTAACATGCATTAAATGTCACTGCATGTTATCCTAGACTCTGTAGAGTGAACTGTGGATGGCCAAAGTTCTTCTACAGATTTTGTCATGTACAAAGTGTTTACATAAGTGCAAAAGATCTGATTTTAGCAACAATTCATCCAACATGTTTCAATGCACCACAGTAATCTAATATATGTTATTTTTGCCAGTTGTTAATCAAATTTTTTATTCTATGCAAAAGTTTGGTCTGATCAAATTACACATGTTCTTTGTAGGTAAAAAAATATGGAACAAACTTATTTCTACAACAGGCAACTTGTATTTATTTGCATTTAATACATGAAATATGCCTAATGCAATTTTGAACAAACACAAATGCAAATTTGAGCAATTTGTCAGTCGTTAATATCCTCTTTGGCCTCCAAGGGTTTCTTGTATCATATTTTTACATACTGAGAGAACTCAATGGAAATTTCAGTGGAATTCTGTGAGTGATTCATGTGTATGGTCTATAAATAACAAGACGTTTTACCTTTTTTTTACATATAAAAATCCATGTTTAACAATCCATGTTTTCCACCCAGCAAACACAGACAGGCATGGCTGTCCCAACTGGAGCTGATCCAGGCATATTTAGTCAAGTGTCAGCTATATGTAGCCTAATCCACATTTGATCCATTATAAATTTTGTTTGTGCTCTATTTATGCAGTTAAGTTGCTAAAATTAGTTAATTATCCAGAATCATTACCCAGAACCTGCAGCAGTTTCACAAGTTAGCAAGCAGTGTAAGTTATTTTCTGGCACTTTTTATGAGCTGCCTCACACCAAAACTACGTACAGTCAACATTTTTCAGTGGAAAGTCACAACTGTATAAAAGTGAAAGTAACACTATTAACAATCTGTTCTGGCTGTGTGGCACACAGCATTACCGCTGCCCCCAATTCCTGGAGGAAGGAGCAGACAGCTGTACACAGGTTAGAAACTGTAGTATATTCTATATGCAATAGTTATCTCACATAAAACACAAAAGATATCAGTTAAATGTGGTTATATATGTTTCAAACATTAAGTGGCTTTGTTGTAGGATTTTAAATAAACATGTAGCCAAATCATCAGATCTGTCAATAACATATGTCTTATACACAATATTAAACACAATAAAATCATTATTTAAAAAAAAAGTTGAAAATGCAACACATCAGCCTAGAGGGTCACACCATGCACAGACTAAAAAGTGGCAGCATGGCATACTGACTCTTGACTGTGCGGCTGTATTATCTAACCAAACACAAAGATCAGTTCAGTATCCGCTGATTCCGTAATTACAGAACTCAGATTGGATGGCGGGCCAAATTAAAAACCTGATAAGGAGCACTCCTACAAGCTAGGAGGTCATAAGGCTGTGTGGCTGGTTTACCAAATACCTGCGTATGTTCCAGATGAGGATCTTGGTGCCCTTCTTGCCTGGGATTGAGTCCAGCTGATCCTGCAGCTCTAACACAGACTTAAATATTGAGTGAGTGAGTATTGCTCTCAGACTTGCCTCCGAATCCTCCGTTATCACCAAAGACTGTGGGAGAGCAGCAATTAAGGATTCATGACAAGAAGTGCTTAGACATACTTATGCACACTTTTGGGGTCAGTGATGGGAGTATTACCTTTATACTATTCTTAAGTATTTGTACTTTACTTGATTATTTAGACTTTCATTCTGCAATAATTCGAAGTGGTGTACATGACTGGGTATATCTATACTGATACCTGAATTTCAGAACTATTTCCCGAACCATACTTTCTTCGATTTCATCTTTTTATGTACCGAAACTGAAAGTGGGCTTGCTTTAAACGAGACCTGAGTGTGAAGTGATAGAAACTTTCAAATTTACCGACTAACCAAGAAGCACTAGGGTTAATAGTATGTTTACATTTACATTCAGTAACTACTATATTAACCCTACTGCTACTTGGTTTGTCTGAAATTCATCACAGTCAGTAAATATAAAACTTCACCTCACTCATGTCTCATTTAAACCATGCCCACTTTCAGTTTCGGTAAATAAAAAGATGAGATGGAAGAAAGTATGGTTCGGGAAATCGTACTGAAATTCCGGTACAGATATACCCAGACCTGTATACCACTTTGAACCATTGCAGCATGCACGTCTAAATAATAAATTACAAATATTTAGAATTTGGAACAGGCTATGGATGATAAGATATCCAGTACTAAATGACAAATAATGTTTTGCTCAATCGAGTTGAATAGGTCAGTCAGTGCTTTTTTAATACCTAACCTAAATTTTAATTTAACCTAATCTGTTTTGTTTATTTCTAACAACAGATTCAGGTGTAAGTTTTTCAATAAAAAAATGATTGACAATCACATTTCAAAGCAAACTGATTTATGGATGCAGTACATCCTCTTTTAACTGAGCAGTACTAAATCAAATTTCTTCCACTTAGACTCACTTTTACTTGACTTAGTTTACTTCATCCACCACTGGCTGCAGGAGCCTCTAATTGTAGTTTGAGGAAACAGATTTAGAATGTAGATATCATAAAGGATATTGGTCTGTTGGTTAAAGGGGGCGATGGGCACTATGACAGCCTGAGCTTTGATGGCTTGGAGGAAGGTCTGAGAGAGCATGCCCACACTCTGACATCCTCCATTCTTTGTGAAGATCAGAGCATCGCGACCCAAACGCATCGAGCCTGACTTGAAGCCGTTACCATAGACACCTATGGCCTGGTGAGTGCTCTTACCAGATCCTTTCTCTGTGAAACCAAAACTAAGACAAGGGAGAAACAGAACAATAAAGCATAAATAAACACATCAATACACAAAGTTGGCATGTAAATACAAATAATGGTCCATGATTTCCAGGACAAATAGGTATCTACTGTAGAGATCATGGTTTAAAGGCAACAAGGTTAAGTTAGCCCAAGATTTATGATTAAGATAAGACTTGGGTACTATTATATACTATTGGGTACTATTATATACTGTTATTCAGTAACTACTACAAAATGGATAAGTAAGGTTTTGTAGGTACTTAAGTGAGAATCTTAATTGTCAGTCTACCCATGAGCGCATAGAATTTAAGGCATATACTAGAAAAGACTATATAAAATAAGTTAAGCCTGATACTTATGTTGTTAAAAGCAAAAATAGAGCACTAAGTGATTGGACTTGATGCAGCATGAAAACTGCACAGTGGGCATGTCTGTAATTTAGTTATTGTGCTCGTTTAGACTTATTTAGATAGTCTGTTAAATCTTTGTGGGTTCATCCAGGACATAGAGGTAGGTACAGAATGTTATAGTTACAATTAATGGAATTATTAAATCCACTGAGAATGCAGAATTAACCGCTCTACTTCACAACACATCACTCACAGCTTCACTTGCCTTCAGCAGGGGCATCACCGCTATCTCAATAACAGTCCTATATAATTATACTGTGTAATACTTATTCATACATTTACATATAAACAACAGCATATGAACATTTATATTACACTATAATCATTATTCATATGGTTTATTCATATCGGACACTCCCCCCCCCCAATCCCGCCCCCCCCCCCCAGGCTTTAAAAAGGCCATCTGACTAATGTCCCCCAGGTAATTTTAGTTTGAGACCCCTGAAATTATTCAATGTACATAAATTCACACTTACACAATCCAACACATGCAGTTTGAGAAATGCCAGCCAGAAATACCCCAAACCTGCTCATGCCATCTGCAGCGCCTCAGAGTCCACACACAAAATACTAAGGAGATTGACTGGATATGACTGGCAGCAACTGATTCACCTGGACCGCTCCAGTCCCAGGCATGCCAAATTCAGAAAATAAAGACAGAGATGCAGACCTATATTTTATTTTTTAAAAAACAATTAATCTATTGACTATTAACAGATCGCCTTTTTGCTATGTGGCCAACAGCCAAAGTTGCATCAATGGATTTCTTCATTAAATGGTATAACAAAACAAAAGGTTATAATCACGTTCTGCACGTCCTTTAATGCTTTTTGATCTGTCACAATGACTGAATGTATCATATAAACACTATAGAGTATCACTAAAGCCCTAACCCATATCTGGTCAGAAGAGCTTCTGAGAGCTTCCCTCCATTACACTGCCACTGATTCTCCATACTACAAGGATGTCCAAGGGTCAATGTGGGCCATTCCAGCCAAGCAGAGGGTGCCTAACTTTGCTTGTTTACTCAGCCTCTAGTTGATCATTGAGGATAACCCACATTGGCCCTGTGGCAATAAGACTAGAGAGACTGAGAAACTGAACGAGAGGGAGCATCCCTTCAAGGCTCAATCCTCAAAGTCACACTGTAAGTATAAAAGTCATCATTTTTCTCAATCCTAGCTTATTGCTAGAAGGTGAGAAAGTCTGTCAAAAGTGGATATTCTGAAGTTCTCAAAACCTAAGATTATGTACCATTATATTATTACTGTGAGCTCTCCTCCACAAGCACTTCTCTGTTAACCTCTGTAAACCCCAGATACCCTGCAGGTTCAGTGTCACTAGAGGCCATGTGCACACTCATACCCCGACTCACCTTAGCATTTTATGCAGTTTGCTGGGTGTCATGCCGCTGCCATTATCAGTAAAGCTGAGACACAGGTGCCCCTTTACAGTCACCACATCAATCCAGATCTGCTTGGCTGTGACTCCAGGGTCAGAGGCATTGTCTACCACACAGAGGCAGCACATTCAGCACCGGAGAGGTCATAACACAGTCATAACATTGCAACAGCTCTCATGCACTTGTGTTACGACAGTTAAACAAATAAACAGGTCTTCTAACTTACATATGTTCCTCAAATAGTTGTGGGTGCTAATGAGTCATAAAGAAACTATTTCTGCACTGCAGCATTTCCACCACACTGAAGTGAGCTTTACTTTCAAACATGGCAGCAAACTGCATTTTAGTATTTCTGATCACAGTCAAGCTCTAGTAGCCTGTGGGCCAGACTTGTCTTCAGCTGGATGCCAGGAGTTCAAAACTTACACACAGCTCAAATATACATGGTTTAATGGTCTCCAGGACGCACAGTGGTTGAGACGGTGGTCATTGCGCCTAGCTCAGAGCTCCGCTGGCAGGTGCTCAGCTTCTCCAGCAGCAGAAGCGGATCTGCAGAAGCGAAAGCTTGGAGGAAAGTAGTTTTTTTGGTTCTGCAGGATGTAAGGAACGAGAGGAACGTCTTACCCACGAGCTCCGCGACGGCACTGAAGGGCCACGTGTGGCTGGTCGAGTTGCTGTCCAGGTAGGACGGGCTCATCTGGAACCACACAAACGCAGAGCATTAAAAACACTATGCAGAGCAACCAAGTCTACAAAATACACACAGAACTGCATCCAAATTACGCACAGAACTCAGGCGGATCCCGTGCTCGCTGAGCCTCGCCATTGCTTTTTTGTAGTTCAACGACACAAACTACAAACTACAAACACACACACTCCTCCAGCCTGGCTGGCGCGCGGTCGGTCGCACATTCTGCGAGGAACTCGTTGATCTTCCTTCCTCTTTCACTTCTGCGGCGGCCCTGGTGTTTTTTTTTTTTTGCTCTCTCTCTCTCTCTGTTTGTGTGTTTGTGTGTGTGTGTGTATGTGTTTGCGTGCGTGCGTAAACCTCCTGCAGGCAGGGCCAGCAACAGAAATCCCCCAATCGACGCAGTATTTGACCTGTGCTATGCAAAGCATGTCTCACTGCGTTCACTTTCATCTCGCCTCCCTTGCACTCTGCCTTCCTGTAAAGCACTGTGTGCAAACCACGTGTCCAAAAGTTTATGGACACTTGCTGCTCTGATATTTTTTAGAGGGCAATTTTTTTCCTTACTGTTCAAGTTCAAGTTGGCTTTTATAGTCATCTACTCACATACACTGTACTCCAGATGGTGAATAAAATGGTCACCAATGCGACTAGATTTTTTACTTTGCAACTATTTTTTTCATTTCAGTCGCCAATGGCGACCGTCTCTCACAACCAAGAGTAATTAAAATAAAAGTACAAGAAAAGTGACATCTCATAATGTGCAGATACGCTCAACCCGAGTCTGCTGTTTCTACTACACTATCACATGATTAGTTATGGGAATTTCAGCTCTTTTTAAAGAGTCGAATCATTTGCATTAGATCACTAAGAAGATCTGGCTCTTTTGACCCTCAAACGCAGACAGACAGGGAGATGCTGGATTCACTGTTCCCAGTTCTCACAATACAGCTGCGCGTGGCCATACTGCGAGTACTGTATACACATTGAGACTCTGTGACAAAAAATGCAAACATTTTATTGTATACACATGGGCTTAAGAAATAATATATACAGGACTGTCTTACACAGCTTTGTGTTGCCACTCTGTAATTTAAGAGTGTTCTGTCTGGCAATGTGGTGCAGCCTTAATTCGTGGGAGACAGTCACAACTAAAGACAAGAGCTTAAAATGATGGTTGTCAACCCCAAACTGTGGCCCCGACAAACTGATCATAGACACAGTGACTGCTTGCCCTGGTGCTGACTGTCGGATAACACGCTCCGCTACTTTAACCACCTTGACTATCCCCTCAGAAGGAATCATTAAACCTCCACTGTGTTTTAATGACACCAAGTGCTAGCTTCGATCATCTGATGAAGGTTCAATATCTGTTATCAAACTACCATGGCACACACAATTACAATACAGCTTTCTCAAAATGTGTCAAATGACAAACATTGGTAAGGCTGAACACCTTTTGATTATATTTGGCCATTATAAAATCCCGTATTATATTGCTTAAGTTTAGCCAAAACGTTGTTTGGAGGCTGATTTGAACACAGGAATGCATAGCTTTGCTAACTTAGCCTGACTTAGCTAAGGTTAAGGTTTATAAAACAGGATTTTAAAATGGCCAAATATATACAGAACAATTGTTTAGCCTTACCTATAAAACGTAATCCCTCGGGATCTGGTTTGGAGCATACAGCCCCAAGCAGAACATGCGTGAGGCCACTTTATCCACTACTTCACTCCACAGCAGTGCCTCTCGCAATATGGCGGCAACGTTGATGTACGATGCAGCTGGTCA
This sequence comes from Brachyalestes nurse, assembly GCA_037974405.1. NCBI lineage: Eukaryota > Metazoa > Chordata > Actinopteri > Characiformes > Alestidae > Brachyalestes > Brachyalestes nurse. Next base: position 1,464 of record JBBPCY010029546.1, on the reverse strand, counting down.
TGTATTCTAGTAATATTTCATGTCTGTGGTCAGTCTAGTAATATTCTATGTCTGTGGTCAGTCTAATATTCTATGTCTCTTTACATGGGTATAGCCTAACGGGAGACAAAATGTGCCGTGGAAATATTTTTTTATTTATATCACATTTGACAGAGTTTATGGATCCTAAAAAAATAATTTGGCTCCTAAATATTTTGTGTTTAGGAGCCAGTGTCTTCTAAGGTTTTTATGTTGTCTGGAGCCCTGGGTTGTGGCCAGATTGAGGTCGTGGTCAGACTGTGAGGTCGTGGATTTGTGCACATTTAGAGTAAATGTCTCCCTCTTGTGGCCAAAAAGTGAAACCCCACCTGCCCCACTGCCAGACAGGCATCCGCATGTTAATGTGTGCGGGAGGCAGAGTCTTGAACGATTCCACTTTTGGAGACCTGCACCCGCCCGCGACCGCACAGTACAGCACCACACCCGCCCGTTCGCCCGTAATTAAATAGAAATTTAATCCGCACCCACCCGTGCCCGTGATAAATTACACACGAATTAAAAGCACTATATTGAAGCGTAGGGCAGGACTGGCCTCCCAGGAGGCTTTGCGTGTGGCCAGTTGGCCGTTTTTCTGTTTTGGGGAACATTAGAGGGGGGTAGATGTTGTTAGGTAGTATTAGAGATTATTTATGGTGTGTGTGTGTGTTAGTTGTGTTAAACAGAGTCTTGTCGAGTCTTGGCTCCGTTGTTGGAGTTGTGGAGTAGTACCTGGGCAAGCCAGTGGGGGCGCAGTACTCTCTAAAGTATAAAGTCTGTTTCGAAGCTGTTGGGTTTTTTTTTTAAGCTGTTGGTTCTAGTGATGGGTATATGAAGCTCCGAAGCGCGTATCGAGTATGAGGGGGCCTGGCAGACTAAGTCCATCTTCGAGGCGTGTATCGTTTAAGCAGAAAACCACGTGACCGATAACTAACGAAGCCTCGCCGGTTCGTTACGTCAGCGTTTGATCCCAAGTGTCGCTTCCTGTATAAATGGGGGTGAATCTCACCGGCGCCTCTGGGCTGTTTTGTTGGAGAGTGAATGAGCGAGTATCGGACAGAATTTTTCTTTTGTTTATTTTTTATGCAACTTATATTCCATTCCACATTTGTAATTTGTATAATTAAGCAGTAGTGTTAATAATTAGTTAATGATGGACAAATGAAACTCCGAAGCGTGTGTAGGGTGTAAGGGGGCGTGCCAGACGAAACCACGCTTCCAGGTAACACTGGTGTTATGCCATTTTGCATTGTTATGTGCGCTCAGTTTGTACAATCTCCCGTTTTTATATGTGCATTTATTTTGTATCTTTTCGTTCATTCTCTCATTCTCATTTTGAGTCAACACAATAAACAGGTATAAACAAACATAAAGAGGGTAACATTTGTGTTTTTGTTCAGTGATTGTGTTCAGTGCTTATGTGTGACATTCAGGGGAACCTTGATTGAT
>JBBPCY010029536.1:0-11235 GCA_037974405.1 Brachyalestes nurse | reverse complement strand
ATTATAACGGTAATCACCTGTTTACTGTTCAGATTATAACTGTATTCAACTGTTTACTGTTCAGATTATAACTGTATCCAACTGTTTACTATTCAGATTATAACGGTAATCACCTGTTTACTGTTCAGATTATAACTGTATTCAACTGTTTACTGTTCAGATTATAACTGTATTCAACTGTTTACTATTCAGATTATAACGGTACTCACCTGTTTACTGTTCAGATTATAACGGTAATCACCTGTTTACTGTTTAGATTATAACGGTAATCACCTGTTTACTGTTCAGATTATAACGGTAATCACCTGTTTACGGTTTAGATTATAACCGTAATCACCTGTTTACTGTTCAGATTATAACTGAAATCACCTATTTACTGTTCAGATTATAACCGTAATCCCGTTTATCGTTCAGATTATAACCGTAATCCCGTTTATCATTCAGATTATAACCATAATCCCCTGTTTATCGTTCAGATTATAACTGTAATCACCTGTTTACTGTTCAGATTATAACTGTAATCATCTGTTTATCGTTCAGATTATAACCATAATCACCTGTTTACTGTTCAGACTGTAAATGTAAACACGTTTATCATTCAGATTATAACTATAAACGTGTTTATTGTTCAGATAATAACTATAATCCCCAGTTTATCATTCAGATTATAAATGCAAACGTGTTGTTCTGGTATATGCTCTGCAGGTAGACTGTTAACATCTACTGACACTTTTAAAAAAGATAACCCATTAAATGGTCTGATTATCACTAAAAACAAGTGATTGTCTCAGCCATTATATCTATAAACATATACGCACAAGATAGCTGTTTAGTCTGTCTGTAGTGTGTATGTGTAATGTTGATTATAAATGGATCTGCACTAAAATAAGGTAATTGCGCCATAAGTGATTCCCTAAAGTTACCCAAATGTTCTGGAATGAGAGTTCAATCATCAACTTGTCTAATGGACCACCCGCAAAACTGTTTAAATATTCATTATACAACCGTCTACTCCGCCCCCACATCCTGATTGGCAGTAAGGTTTTCAGCCTGTTTTATTAACATTTTTTCCTTCTAAACACCTGTATCCTTTCACTAACAACTGGTTGCTAGGCAACAAAAGTCCCTTATTCTTAACTTCTGGAACTAATTTTTGTGGTGGACGTTTTGTCGGTGTTTAAAACGTGTGTTCAGGGCTTGATTTCTGTATTGTTTTCTTCACTTAAACTGGTATGGAAAAGCAGTGGAGCGTTATGGTGAATCATTTCAGGAGGATCTGCTGCAACCGAATCATAGCTGTGCTGAGGTTCATCATAACACACCACCTACTGTTTTTTATTGCTTAAATGAGGACTAAAAAAAACAAAAAACAACAAAAAAAAACCCTCACAAACACACAAAAGTGTTAAAAAAAATCTACGTTCAGTTTCAATAACAAGTGTACAAAAATGGGATTTCAGAATAAAAGCACTGATCCAGGATTTACTCAGTATTTATGATCATGAAGCAGACCCTTAGAAAAAAAAATCTTACAGGATTCACAATTCCATGTTATTTTTAAATACACTAAATATACACATTTGAATGTCGCTTAAATTAATCGTTATCTCCTGATGCTGATGAGACTGAAATTCCCTACACGGAGGATTTATTTAATTTACTTTTGCATTTAAAAATAATTCTGAGGCTTTTATTTTGGCACAAACACTGAGTATTGATTAGATAAAAAGATCTGGCCTGAAACACTCCTGACAACATGAGTATAAATAAGCGGGGCTGAATAAGCTGTAGAATGATGTAGGATATATGTAAATTAGTTATTTTGTGACATGACAAAAAAAGGAAATTCAAAACAGGCTGGGTTTTTTTTTTTTTTTGCAGTTTAGTCTCCTAGTAGAGGGAATGTAGAGTGTAAACGGCTGCAAAATGTCACAGTACACTCTTTTAAAAGATGAGAAAAATTCTGTTTTCCTTGACAAGGTCCTTTAATTTAAAAGACAATATTGCAACTTAAATTTCACCCATATCATTGGTTAGAAACATCTCTGCTTCCAATTTGTTCAGTGCTAATCTGGAGTTAATCTTTGCTGTTTGTTCCCTTTTAGAGGATCAGTGCTTTCACGCTGAGCCAGAAGGACTAATATTAAACATACTTGCATTAAACTTCATAATAAAAAAGTCTCTGCAGCAATCAGTCCAGATTTCTTTACGTATCAAATCCAATTTAATCGTTTTGCATGAGAGCGAAAAGTTACCTCAGTAACACAAGAGGAAATAGAAAACTGTGAGACTTTTTATTTCAGTCTCACAGAAGATTTAACACCCAATCTAACACTCACACACACTCACACTCTCACACACATACACATACACATACACATACACATACACATTCGAGCAGCACTGCTAGCAAGTAAAATCCACAGATGCCTCCAGACAGGAGAGGCGTGTTTTGTTCACAGGAATGTGTGTGTGTGTGTGTGTGTGGACGGCTCAGTCCACAGATCCAAATCACTTCTGCACACGCTGTGATCTGGTCCTAAAGCGACAGTTCAGTGGTATTAAAGAGTTCGCATACACGTCAAGCGTGTCGGCGAGGGTTACTTCCTAATAGCCATTGATTGATTGTGAACTATCGCATTAACTGATCTAGATTTGTTCAATCTTTCTCTGATATACAGTCATAGAGCGCAGCCTAACATAAAAGGCCTAAAAAGAGCATCATAAAAACATTCCCTCCTTGTGTGAGTTCAAGGTCAAGATCTCAGTGATGAAATACTAACATACCACTGTCATACACTGTGGGAACCTTGTAGTGCTGAACTAGAAATTAAGATATAAAATTATTGGGGCTGGCCCAAAATGCAGACTTTTCTAATAAGTCCCTGAATAATTGCCCTTAAAATACCTACATTCTATGATTTTTGCGTTATTGTAAGTATTTCACTCCTGCAGGTTTTAATATGTCCACTAGGGGACTTCAATGTAATAAGCTGCTTGTGCTCCAGATGTTGCTATTAAGCCACGACTGTAGCCTCTTGTTAAAATACAGTTTTTTTTAGAGCCACTTAGTCAATAAGGGTGTAATGGTAACAACATCCACATGAATAGCACAGCAATGTTTTTGTGGTCTGAATGCCTCAACAAAACCAGCTAATACTTGAACATTTTACCACATGGAACCAATCACTGTCCTGATGATGTGTGCTGTAGTTTAGGCATCGCATCCTCCTCTGGCTTGGAAAATAGACGGAGCTTCTGAACAGTAAATATACATTTGAAAATCAAAGTGGCAAACTATCACTCAAGTCATTCAGGCCAGCCTTAAAAACTTATATCTATCCAATTAACAGACATATTCTCTTCTCCTCTGATTTTACTGTTTCAGGGTTTTCTTACAACAGTGACGATTTACTGGCAGCTGAATCCATAATGACACGACTAACTAAAATGTGCTTGTGGTGCTGTAATGTCTCCTGAGTGATGCATATGAGATTACGTTAACATTACTGATCCAAGCCACATACGGGGGCCCGGATACCCTGCTGTTACTCTCCTGACCTGTGGGTGGCAGTGTTTGTTTTACAAAACACAATATAATCCTGTTTAAAAATAAAACTGTTTAAAGTTAGTGACAAAAAAATGTTTACATTATGACGCTTTACTGTAGCCTGTGCGTAAATCTGGAGCCCCTTACTGTAGTGTTTGGGCTGGTTCCATCAAAAAACAAAAACTAAGAAACAAACACTCGCACACGAAAAACACACACTCCAGCACGCACACACACACGTTAGTGTTAAATGAATGGTTTTTTCTCTCTGTGACGTACAACGCCTTGGTCATCCTCTCGCTGTTTGTGTTTTTGGGCTGTTTTTTTAACGGAAGAAGCCCAGTTTCTCTCTCAGCCACTCCTCAGTCAGATCTTCAGTGTTCCTTATTTCAAACACCTGCAGCAACACACACAGAAAACACTCAGTCACTTTTTGATAGCAAAGGTATGTGAAACGACATTAATTCATTGATCAAACAAGCTGTTTATCTTTAACCAGCTGCTGGAGTCTCTCCCAGTGTTCATAGGGCAAAAGCTGGAGAAACACCTTAGACATCAGTCCACTGCAGGCCAGACAAACACACACACACACACACACACCCTGGGGCAAATTAGCATCTCCAACACACTGGATATCATTAGACTGTGGGAGGAACCAGGAGCACCCGGGTGAAACCCATGCAGACACATGCAAACTCCACACACAAATGACTCTCAGCGTCCGGCCAAGATGCAAGCCAGGACCTTCATACTGCGATGCAACAGCGCTAGCCACTACAACTGTGACAGAAAATACATCAATCTTAGCAGAAAACCTCTAGAGATCAGAGTTGCTGAGTTGCAACAACCACAAAATCACCTGCAGAACACTGATCAGCCTGACTCAGGAGTGGTGCAATGGTCTAAGCATTTCATTTCATTTACAGCATTTAGCAGATGCTTTTATCCAAAGCGACTTCCATACAGGGGGCAGTCTCCCTGGGTAACTTGGGGTTAAAGGTCTTGCTCAGGAACCCAGTGGTGGTGTGCTGAGGGTAGGATTCGAACCCATGACCTCTTGCAAGTATCCTACCCACTAGACCACCACCACCCCTGGTCCTCTCACCGGAAGACTGAGAGTTTGATTCCAGCAACAGCACATTTGTCCTCTTTCCTGCTAATCATTTTTTGAACTCCTGTTTGGAAATGAAGCTATGAAGGGTGGTCTATTTTTTGTAATCCAGCTGCTGCTATTTGCTATTTTTGCACAATTATTTATTTCAATCAACCTCTAATTATGCAGTTTTATGTACACTTAATGACTCTGTATATTGTCTTGTCCTGTTGCTCTTGTGTCACTTTAGTCCTGTCCTGCCAGCACTTGTGTAGTCTTGTGGTGTTCTTTGTGTTGCCCCACAGTCCTGCCAGAAAGCCGTTTCATTTCACTGTGTGCTGTGTCTGTGTTTGAAATAACAATAAACCTACTTGACTCGACTAGTTACTGATGTAACGTTATGGTTCACATAACCAACGACAAAAGCTCGTCAAGAAGATTTAGAGCTGACCCAGTGAGACGTGCTGAGGTTGTTTGGCAGGTTGGTTTCAGGTTAAAGAGTAATTTGTTTGGTTTAACATTTATGTTAGAAAAGATCTTATACACTGCAGAGCTGCAGCCGCTTATTTTCAGTTCCCACAAGCCTAGAGCTGGATCCTCACTGCTGTTTCAGTTTCTGGTCCATGCTTCATGGTTTCCTCATTCTAGGAAAGAGGCTTCATTTCGAGCAGTAATACTGTCTGTATTTCTAAACTGTATTAACTTTAAATGGCTCCCTTCCAGGACCGCCAGCTCACTGAGTGTGGCCACAGACTGCATGTCCATTATTAAAGCTCAGGTGTTTTTTCGTGTGTGTGTGTGGGGGGGGGGGTAGGAGTGGGGGTCCAGGCAGTGGTTTGGGAGTCTGACGGCTTGTAGAAAAGGCTCTCACACAGTCTGAACGATCGAGCCAGTGTCTGGTTTGCTTAGAGACACATTTCTAAATTGTGTGTGTGTGTGTGTGTGTGTGTGTGTATATGTGTATGTACAAACCTTAGTCAGTTCCACTGTCTGCACCAGTTTGTTTTTGCTTCCAGCGTACATCATCTGCTGTTCCGGTTTACAGCCTGAAAAAACAGATTGATCTGATCAGAGAGTGACAACAGCCTTTTTTTCCATTCTGTGTGCATTTAAAAGGAAAACGATGACAGAAGTCTCTGCAAAAACCTGCATGCATGTACACCATCTTGTGTGTCTGCGTGTGAGAGAGTGGTATGTACATAATATTTACAAAGCACATTTGAAACAATGTGTTTTGACCAAAGCACTACAAAGTAAGTGTGTGTGTGTGTTTGTTTTTACCGACTGGGCTGGAGAAGATGAAGCAAAGCGGGTAAGACACTCTTCCATCATCGTGCTGGTATTTATAACTGTACACTACAAATGTGTTTCAGGTTAAGGAGCAGTCAGAACTTTAAAGGGTCTAATTACACTCCTCCTCAAACATTTTCAGACAATAGGCTGTTGTTTAATCCTCCATTTAAGATCAAACTTCAAATGATTATTATAATGATTATTTATATAACTGACTACTCTGAATATTGACTGAATTGATTTCTTTGATTTCTCCCCCTTCACTGCCATCATTCAATGACATTTCTTATTTTATGTTACAATAAGAGCCATGTCACTCCTTATGCTTCCTATAGTGTATTACAATCTATCAGTGGATCATAGGAGCATTATAGTAAGCAAACAGAAGCCACATTGTCCCTTACATCTCCTGTAGTGTATTACAACTAAAACTCCTCCTTTGTATTTAAACCCATTCACCAAGTGAAGCAGCAGGCAGCCAGGAACACAGCGCCCGGGGAGCAGAGTGTGGGGATACCTCAGTGGTGCCACTAGCAGTTTTGGGAATTGAACCCACGACCTTCTTGAGTGCAGGGCGAATGCCCTAACCACTAGGCCACCAGCTGCCCTGCATCTAATATTAACCATATCAATATTTGTGGTCAGAGGAACACAGGTATGGTTCCAAATTTCTCCTTGATGTCTCTATAAATCTACCTGATTAAGCCCAAACTGGTATTTGACAGTGGGCCTCCAGGTCTGGAGAGGTGACCACACTGACGTACATATAATCACTGTTTACGGAATATGTGTTACATATTTTTTCTAATATTGTTTAAACACTTACTGGCCAATTAAACAGCTTTGAAATAGAATTCACTAAGGTGCCTAAGACTTTTGCACAGTACTGTACATCAGCACTACAACACACTTATTTTCAAGTAAAGAACACGTCAAAATGTCAGCCTTAATGTCATATGCTCAAGCCAACAGTAACTGGAACTGTCAAGAGTCTCAGAGTTCGACCTGTTCAATCTGATAGTACAGCCTGTTAAACCGCACACACACACACACACACACACACACACACACACACACACACACACACACACACACAGCATGTTTTCCTCTGCTGCTGACAAGGATATCTGGGCTGTCTCTCAGGGAGTTCATCTTTTAGATCATCAGGAGAGATGTCCTACAAGTAAAGAAACAAAGACCGCTCCTGTTACAGCAAAGACTTGTTATATTCTCATTATACCTGCATTAGTGTTTGTCACTGTCATGTGATCTTTAGGTTTCATGCTGTAGTTTGGATTTATTTAATATTATATTATTAACTCATGGCTTCACTGAAAAGAGTGACCAAATAGTGCAGAAAGTGCAGATTGCAAACTTTCACTCCAGATCATATTAGTGTGTAGAAGAGAAGGTGTTTTATTATAATCTGAATTGGATCTTTTTACATTTTTGTTGTTTTGAAATGCTCACACAGTGTAAAAACAGCAGGCTTTTTCAAACCGTGTGAAAATTCAACCTGCGTTTTTATTCCCAAGTCAGAATTGGTCACAGTGGTGGTGAATGGAACCGGTCATCTGCGTCTAAAATCTCCCTCACAGAAAGTTATTACGTGAAATAGTCACTTCCTGATGCCTGAGATGTTATTTTACAAAAGTCCTCAGAAGGTTTTGGCCAAGGATTCAATCCATTCATGGTGGAGGGATACATGCAGGGCACTGTGAGGCAAAATAGTCCCCAAAGAAACCTTTTTTTAATTCTTTAGATTTGTCACTATTTCGCCATCATCAACATTCCACACAAACACCCAGAAGACACTTGTAGGTTCACTGGTGGGTTTGGATAGTAAATAAAATGGCTATTTGTGTTTCACACACGAGACACCTGATTCCAATTATCACCAGTGTAAAGAAATCGGAGTCTGTAAGTTTCTCCACACACAGATCTATAAACACACACTAAATTACATTAGCAGAGCTAAAAACTGCAGCGACCATCCTGGCACTTAAATTCAGTTCAGTGTGTCTCACGCTGTCAGAAACCACATAAGGAAGCGTATTAGAGAGTATTTTTTAACACAAAAAAACAAACAGAACAGAGTTCTAACGTAAAAGAATGTAATTAATTATGTAATTACATTTAAATTATTCTGTGTCTATTTATGTATTGATGAATGTATTAAATAACAGTAACAACTTCAGATTTTTGAGGGTCGAAGCCACACTCACCTCATGTTCCTCATCCAAGATGACCAGCTGCCTGTCCTTATCGATCTTCACTGGAATAAAACATAAAGGAGGTTACTATCCAGGATGTGCATCCATATCAGTTTTCTATATTCAGTACCTGTATCCCGAGTCACTGAACAGATATTTAGTGAACACAATAAGGTAAACAGGCATTTTACTTCATGTTCAGGCATCATGAGGACTAGCTAGTCCTCATGCTTATCGCTTGCATATCTTTTCCTGTATATGAAACTCTTAACTCTTGTTTTTGGTAACTGTGACTTTTTCTTTTTGACAGGGTTTGTTAAGGTGTGTAACTTAGCTGGCAGTAATTTGTTTAAAAGGCAGGTGTTGAGTTGAGCCTAGTTATGCAGGTATGAGGAACAGACATGAGCTATTTGAGCACTGATGTATGTCACTGTGGATAAGAGCGCCTGACAAATGCCTAAACGTAAACGTAACTTTAGTTGTATCCCATATTCATTATTTAGTGCAATATATTTGTATATATACATGTGCAATATATACCTATATTTTTGAATTTATCTTGTCTAGAGCAATACTCCACTTGTATATTATTATAGCTCTCCTGTTGCAACCCTTATCTCTGCTGTATATAAGTATGCACTTACAGTTTCTTTAGTTGTATTCATTTCTATTCTAAACCTATGACCACTGTGATTTGTAATTTCATTTTTATATTTTTAATTTTGATATTTGCTCTGTGCGGGCTTGCCCCAAACATCATCTCATTGTACTGACACAATGGCAATAAAGCATCTATCAGATCTAATAAAGCATCTATCAGATGTAAATCATAACACAAAAACAGGTGCTTGTAGACTAACAGGCTTGCAGGTTATAAGTAGCATAAACACAAATTTCCAAGCTCAAAATTTTCAAACATTTACCCAGAAAAGGCCAGGGCAAATATCTTAGTCACTGTGGGACAATACAGTAATTTTTAAAGTCAGATTATACTGACTAACACTAGCTCCTTCAGTAACACTAACACTAGAGCGTTGTCGAGGTTCATTTGAGACCAGAGAAAGATCTGTTAGATGGTTGTTGGTTCTTGTTCATTTTAGCTGGTGTATTCAACAAGCTACAGCCAACCTTGCTTAACAACAAAACAAGATTTTAAGGCTCATGTTTCATCGTATAATGTAAAATAGTTACTAAATCTTAAATGTGAGCAGAGCTGTCATAGCTAAGAGTCCTGTCAGAACTTAAAGGTGAACTAAAATCCCAGAGGAAGCTTTTGCTTCTCATAACTTTGTCTCATTAGAAATACATTTTCTTTGTCTCATTGGAAATAAATCCTCTTCTTATTTGGAGATTATTGATGTCTGACTTGTTTCTCCTAAAGGGGGAAAAAAAATCAACTGAAGACAGAAGTTCACCTGCTGTTCTCATCGGCTTCTCAGTTTCCTCTCTTTATCAACCTTATGGATTTCAAAACTTTCTGACTTTGGAAGTCAAGACTTGAATTTGATCACTAAAACAAACTCATTTGGCCAACTAAGTGTTCTTTTGGATCTCATGGTTTATCTGAAGAATTGATGATCTGAGATGAATGAAGATCAGAGCGCTGAAAGAAAAGAAAGAGCACTTGAAGATTCTAAATTGGGATTGGGCTGAGATTAGAGGAAGGCTCTTTCTCAGGAGCTGAATTTAAGAAATAGGAGAAAATGGTCAAAATCTCATATTGAAGTTAAACAGAACATCATTTTTAATTATTTTGAATTCTCCTCTCCTCTGGGTTTTCCTCCATAAGGTGCTGGAGCTCCCTGAAGGCTGAAGTGTTACTCACTGATGATGGCTGCGTTGTTGGTTTCCTTTCTAAAGCGGAAATCCCTCAGCTTCTTCACCAGATCTCCGTCCACCTCACACACCACCAAAGACTCACTCTGCAAAGATACACACATACACTATATGGACAAAGGTATTGGGACATCTGACCATTACACCAACAGGGACTTTAATGACATTACATTCACATTCACACTTTAGTATGGAGTTGGTCCTCCTTCGCAGCTATAACAGCTTCCACTCTTCTTGGAAGACTTTCTACATGATTTTGGAGTTTCTGTGGGAATTTGTGTCCATTCAGGTCAGGCACTGATGTTGGATGAGAAGGTCTGGATCACAATCTCTGTTCCAGTTCATCCCAAAGGTGTTGGATGGGGTTGAGGGCAGGGCTCTGTGTGGGCCAGTCAGGTTCTTCCTCACCAAACTCATCCTACCATGTCTTTATGGACCTTGCTTTGTGCACTGGAGTACAGTCATGCTGGAATAGAAAAGGTTCTTCCCCAAACTGTGTCCACAAAGCTGGAAGCATGGTGTTGTCCAGAATGTCTTGGTTTTGTGAAGCAATAAGATTACCCTTCACTGGAAGTAAGAGGTCTAGCCCAAATGTTGGAAAACAGTCTCAATACTTTTGTACATACAGTGTATTTCCAGGAGAGTGGGAAATACTAACATTATACATTAGGGCTAAAATTCATATTATATAATATTATTTTAAAAGCCTGAAATATGCCCTTTGGATGGGTGATCAATGGTGATCTATTGGAATAACTTTGTTTTGATTTGGAGTAACCTTTCCCTCTAAGATAAATGGATCTAAACCATGCCAGCCCCCCAAAGCATAACAGAGCCCCTTACTGACATACGCCACACACTGTGAAGAATATGGTGGATGATTTATCTGACCATATAACCTTTTTCCACATCTCTGTGAGCCATTATCTGGTGGTTTTTACACCATGGAATTCTAATCTGTGTAGTAGTTTATATTCTGTAGCCTTATTATAATATCCCCATCAGTGTATTTGTGGGTGGACTCTTCTTGTTGGCACGGTCTGCTCATGACTTTTCAACTACCTGATGAACAGATCTGCATCTGTTTTTCTTTCATATTTTATCCCTATTTACTAGGGGTGTAACAGTACAGAAAGGTCACGGTTCGGTTCACACTATAGTTCTGACATCACTGTTCGGTACGGTTCACGATACAGCGAAGTTAAGTAACAAAAAGTTCTAAAGAATGAGGCTTGGTTTGTTTTCGTTTA
>JBBPCY010029477.1:0-14253 GCA_037974405.1 Brachyalestes nurse | reverse complement strand
AGGCGGTGATCAGTATACTGGTGGTGCTGAATGCTGAGTGGTTGGAACTCCTTTATCCAGGCTCCTTGTATCTTTAGGCACTTTGTAATCTGTCAAAGTAAAACATTTGTTCCCATTTCTTTCATTTAATCTACTCAGTAAGCCAAAGATAAGACAAAAATAGTATTTTTGGACCAACAATGTGATTCAAAGCAAAATATAATGAAAGGCGGTGTGGCTTAAGACTTTTTCAGAGTGTTGCATTCGGCATCTGGAGTTTGCTTTTGTAGCCAATTAGCTCATAATTAATCATTAAGATGAAGACAGAAGTCTCTACAATGAACCATTTCACACCAAACCCTCTCTTACGCACTGAATTGTGGGGGGATTTGTGAAAAACTGGTAGAATTCCCCTGATAAAATAGCTTTTGAGGTTTCTGACACTGGATGACTTATCCATAAAAACGGATTAAGGTGCACTAAAACTAAAAAAAAAGCAAACATCAGAAACCGAATCTGTACCCTTAGAAACATTAGCATTTTTTGGCTGAACTACATGGAATTAAAATTGCATCCTAAACCGCACACTAGCACAGAAAATAGTGTGTAAAAATAGTACACAGCCATTAGAAACACATTCAGTGATGATGTGTGTGAAGTACAGAAGTGTGTGGTTTGGGATGCGGCCTAGGAATCTCTCTGTGCGCTGGAAGGGACCCCTGGTGGTCACATTGAGTATTACACCATGCTGTGTGTGAAATGTCTGTGGCCTTTTAACCTGTGAGACTGTAAAGAAACTGGACTAATTCTGTCTTCCACATGACCGGTACCCCTCCTGACACTGTATATGCATCTCTATATATTTCTGAACACATTTAAAAGCCCATAATCCTGGAACTGTACAGATCAGTCCTCTCGCTGCATGGCAAAGGCAATTTGTTGTTTTGTGTTTTGTTTTTTTTTTGTCAATTTGTTAAACATTTTGATGCATGACCATACTTGATATTTTACAGTGCAATATTGTCTAGGTCACGAACTGTGAACGTCAGATTACAGGACTTTTTATTTTGTCGTGCCGTTTTGGGGTCTGTGCATGGGGTCTCAGATCTACTGCTTGTTGTAGTATTTTAGTTTTATTTATTGGTACGAGGCGGACAGTCTGCCCAGCAAATGAACAAGTGTTTAAATGAACAAGGAACAAATCCTTTATTTTATTTGAATTGTTATTTTCATTTGTGGAATGGATGTGTTCTCTCCAGAGTGACGAAAAGGTCTCAGGGCTTTTGGAGGAATCTGATTGTGCTTTTATGCTAAAATCCTCTGTGAATCAGTGCCAACTCTATTCGGATACAAGTGTGTTTCACACCAAACCACCTTGGAACGCAGAAATGTTTCCATATCTCCTTTTAAAGTATTCTGAGCTAAATTGTGGTGGAATTTGAGGTTTCATGATTCACTGAATCACTTTGTAAAGAATCAGAATTGAATCATATTGAGGTTTATGCTCTGAGTAAACACTGTTCCAGGTACAGTTGAGCTGATAAGATGACTGGATTCGAAAACACTGATTTAGGGGGAAAAAACTTCCGTTACTCAGAGTACACACTTTGTGTCCTGTAGGTTGTATTGCTTTGTTAATTTTTTTTTTCTTTGTTTGTTTAGTTTGTTTGTTTGTAACGAGTGGTTAAACGGAGGTCATATGAATGTGGTATGAGTTTTAATGCCAGGACTGTTTTAATGGATGTGATGAAAATGTTACATATCAATGAGGGACCGTGGCCTTGACTCTTCCTCTGTATCACCCAAACCCCCCCCACACACACACACACACACACACACACTCTGCAAACCCCGCACCACTTGCCAACAGTATTTTGATTTGATTTCACATTTTATATTGCCATCAGCTGTTTAATTACAGGAAACAAAAAATGGTTGGTTCTGTGAACCATGACTGTACGTGAAGGAAAAAAAAAGAACTAAAAGAATAAAAATGACGTAAAAACTCAGAAGGTTGGTGTTCATTAGTCTCTCACCCTGCATGTGCACTTTAAAGGGCCTTTAATACAGAAAACCTCTGTCACCACAGTCCCTTGGTGGATGTTGAATTTTGAATGGAATTCGCCTTTAAAAATAACTTCAATAGCAAAGTAACAATATTGGTGAGATGACATGATTTACTGGTTCATTTGATAAAGAATGATTGAATCATATTGAGGTTAATGCTCCTAATGAACACTGTATCTGGTGCAGGAGTGCTGAGTATTATCAGTCACTGTAATACTGAAATCACGAAATACACCAATCACAGGGTTTCTGACAGGGGGACCAATCACAGCTCCAGGTGAGTTACTGGGTGTTCTGATGAATCGAGGTCTTTAATTTTTAACTGATAAAGTTGTTGGCACATTGGTGCATCAATGAGTGGAGATAAGTTTTGGTGACCAACACATTTTAAAATGTGACCAAAGCCTGTATTGCAGTATTTTTGACATTATATTGATACAGTGGCATATCAGAGCAGTAATATTTAATATTCTTTACTTTACACAATGAAACAAGACTTTTATTTTGGTACCGGTATCTACTCTGGTAACAATGGTTCTGTTGCCCACAAGGCCTGAGTGGCAGACACTAAAGTTTCCACAATAATAAAATATTATATCATGGCCCACAGTGTAATCAAATTTGATTTTTCTACAATCATATGACTACACATGATGCAAGTGTCTGTAGAAAATACAACCCACTAGAACCTCCTTAGTTCTGCATTCCACGTGTGACAGTTTCAGCACTGTGGAATTTAATTACAGACGATCTCCTGATAACTCAATTCGAAAAGGCCACGCCTTTTCATTAAAAACCTTTCACAGAACAGAATAAGAGCTCTGTAGAGTCTAGAACACCAAAATCAAAACAAAACCCTGAATATACACCATATATACCAGTCCAAACTTTTTGGACACCACAAGTCCTTACCACTCATCCATCTGTTTCAGAAACTCCAGATTTTTATTCTTGTTAAGCATCGGAAAGTGAACAATTATAAATAAAAATATGTAAAATAAAGCAAGTTTTGTTTATAAGATGAAAAAAATCTGTAACAGTGCATGTCTGACATCCTATTAACTGGTTGTGTGGTGATGCAGAGTCCAATTCTAGACTGACCTTTAACTTTAAATGCACTCATAACTTAATATAAATGTTTAGCTTAATTATATTAGTTGGCTTTTTGTAGGGCAGTAATGATGAACAAAAAAAATGACATTTTCTAGCTACAGAAGGTTTTAGTAAATATGAAGTGAGTAACATACAAATGTAGAAAATCTGTTGCTTCCAAAAAGGTCTGACAGGTAGCGTTTGCCCTTGATTTGAGTCTCACAAAAGTTACAGGAAAAAAGAAAGAATAAAAGGCAAAGAAAAAGTCGGGTCCTTAAAACTTGGGGTATCATTCAAATGTTTTTCTTTGTACAGAAGCGCAGAGGCTGAACCACTTAAACACATGCTGTTTATTTTCTCGGAGCTGAAACAGTTAGAAGTAAATAAAAGGATTAAGCTTCCAGGCATATTTACAGCGAGCAGCACGACTGGAACCGCCGGGGCAAAATGGCATCAGCGACAGCCGCTCCAACACAAATCTTGGATTTTCCAGCCTATGGCGTCCCAGGAGAGCAAACGGGGGGGAGCTTTAAGGCCAAACTGGTCTGTAATCCGCGTCCTATATTACAGATCTCGCCGAAAACAAACACAGGAGTGGCGCCTCATTCCACACATTCCAACCCCTCCCTTTGCGTTTATATATAAAATAGACTGGGTGGGGGGGGGGACATGGTTCTCCACTCTCTGAGCCCAAACTCAAGCCTGTCTGGTAGAAAAAGAGTGGATACTATTCACTTAAAGGCTTAAAGTGATAGTTCAGCCCACAATCCACCCCCCAATTAATCAAAACCTCACATGTAGCCAATATGTTTAATACTCTAGTTTTAGCACTAGAGCTATAAGACTAATGTTGTTAACAAGTAATGGAGTCTTATACCCCATCAGTTAGCATGAAGATAACCGCAGGTCTAAATCAGCCCGCACCTCAGAAAATGTGGAGGTGGTCAGTGATCTCCAACATACTCGCTCATGTGGTTTCCAGAGCTGTCAAGTACTTTAATGTAACTGACTGACAGGATTTTAGCAATAATGAGCCAATCACTTTTTTTGTGAATGTTAGTCCTTCTTAATGGAGAATTCAGAAGACCCGCTTTTCAAAATTCCAATGTAATTAAGAAGTTAAGGTGTAATCAGATTGAGAGTGGGTTTGACGTGTAAAATCTCACAGAAATGGTTGTGCTGCCTGATGCAAGTTTTGAGAAGCTTTTGGTCCTAAAACTAAACCCATTCATGGGTGAGGGATACGTGCAAGGTACCATAAGGCAAAAAGAATCACAATAAAATACTATTATTGTATTAAAAAAGTTATCTAACAAAGTATTATTGGTATTAAAGTCAAGATCTCAAAAAAGTTAAGAGAGTACTACTGGTTTCTACACACATGGACTTGGACTGCAGTACTTTAGTCCCTGTTTATAGATAACAGTGAGTCGTACAGTGTCAGAAACCACTTAAGCGAGTCTATAAACCCTCCGCACAGTATGAGGCAAGTGTGTTCACAATGCTAACTAGCTACATGAGCTTTGTAGCTCTAGTGCTAAGGGACAGCAAACGTGTCTCGGCTGATCATTAGTCAGGACATTACATTTTCATTCAAACTGCCACTTTAAGACCATGCTGGTCTTGTCGTTTTGAATTTTGGAGCCAAAAGTGGGACGTAAATCCAGTCGTTTGAGTGTCTCAGGGTTTCTGAAGGTCAGTGGAAGAGGATGCGTTTGTGTTTGGTGTTGGGAATCTGCTCTCGGCTCTTCAGTCTCCTCACCGCCTCCCGCATGTGTTTCGGCTGCAGCGGCGGAGTGTCGCCCCATTTTTCACACACGTCCAGAGCTGAAGAGGAAAAACACAAAACACACAAGTCAGCAGGAAGAGAAACACATTTACACTTTCATTCAATTTTAGAGGAAAAAGAAATCATGAAACAATTATCGAAAGATTTGAAGAGCTTCAGTATTTAAAACGGCTGATACTTTACAGTATTATACATATAAAAATATTATATTATAAAACCAGACCAAAAATACACACAAAGCAAGTCAAAACCAATACTGTACTGGAAATTTACAAACGAATACTCCGTCATTTCCTCAGATATGTTTTGTGCATCACTATTTTTATTTCCCCGCTGAGCCCACCAGTGAAGCTCCTTGTGTCTCTGAGAAATTATATAGTTGTGGATGATGGTAAAATAGTAACTCTGAACTAAATCAGTTCTCTTTGGGGACTAGTTTGGGTTTAGTTTGAGGAATAAACTTCTTAAAACTGTAGTAGAACAACATTTCAGACGTCAGGTGGCACAACCATAAGCATTTCATGGAATAACTTTCTGTGAGGGAGTTTTCAGAGGCAGAGGTTTGGTTCCATTCACCACCACTGTGAACAGGTCTGACTCACACCAAACCCCCTGTGAACCACATCTTAAACACTTACTTATGGGAGATTTTAAAAAAAATTCCCTATTACTTAATCCCAGTAACCATTACTGCATTTATTCAGAGAACAATACATATAAATGCTCTGCTCCAGACTAGTGTTCAGTGAACTCAGCATGAATATTCATTATGCTTGTCCTCCACTATTGAATCTGATTTTACTCTGAATCGGCAGAACTTGCTGTTCTGGCTTCTCTGGAACAGAGTTTCACTTCAAACCACTCTGAATGACTTTGTTTACATCTTAATCGCTGATTTATGTGGAAACTTTGCAAATGTTGGTGTAACTGCCTTTTAAAATAAAGGCAGCCAGAGTGTACTGCAGCTGGACCAACATGGTAGAGGAGGAGGTGTGAATATCAGCCACTGTAGACCAGTAAAACATCTTGTAAACCCCGTGTCCTCGAGTCCTCCTGCCTGTCCATATGCGAAGTAAAGATCTGAAGGAGGACCTTTGAAATCCTGCTTTATGAAATATTCCCAGCATCAAAACAACTCCATTTACCTTCTTCCACGATCTCCCCTGCAAAAACCTTGGAGATGCCGGACATGGCGATGACGACATTCTGAGAGACCGACGATCCTGTGATGGACTGGATGAGCTGAAACACATAATTCGCTATAAATGAAACAGAAATCGGACTTAAACTGGGAAACGGAGCTGTCAGGAAAGCAGGAGATGTTCTTACTCGTTTAATGGCGGCTTTGGGGAAAGCAGAGCGTCGGTACATTTCATACCGGTTCAGCTGCTCCTCTGAAAACGAAGACACCAAAACCCTGCCAGATGAACAGCATCAGCATTATTCAGAATTTAATAACCACTGTTTGTTCCTTAAACTCACCACAATAATGGGTGGTTGGTATGCTGGTGCTGAATACTGAGTGGCTGCAACACCTTCATCTAGACTCCTGTATCTCTAGAACATTTGCAGTAAAACATTTGTTCCCATTTCGATCATTTAATCTACTCAATATGGCAAAGATAAGACAGGTATTAAATAGTATTTCTGTACCAACAAGGCGATTCAAAGCAATTTATAAGGAAATGGGGGATGGCTCAACACTTTTGACATATGACAACATATTCATACAACTATCAGAGTCTTTCATGTTTGAACACTGATGATTTCACACTGTGAAACTTCATTAGAAAAGAAGTGTGATACAATATGCAACAATTTTGCCCCTCTTGTGATTTTTCCATCTGAATTAAAAGAACTCACTGCATCTTCTGGATCTCATCTTCATCCACTTTGTGTCGTTTCTCCTTCTTCTTCTCTGGCTCAACCTTCAATTTTTTGGATGCTGGAGGGTGGCTGCCACTGGAGTGCGGCTCTTCCTCATCCTCTCCGGCCGTGGCCTCTTTTACCACAACCTGAACACATAAAATGACCACCACCTAAAACTGTGTCTTCACAAACGATCAGACCATTGTGTGACGTGATCTAATCTTCTGTAGTTGGTCCGTTTAAAAATAATTATAATTAAAGCTTTTAAAGGAGTGGAAAACATCAAAATTTTCCAGTGACCTCAGGTGTGGTTGATCATCTGAGACGTGTTAGGGGTCCAAAACTGGCTTGTTTAGTCCAGAACTGAAGCTATGAGGCTGACGTGTACTAGACACTAGAAGTCAATATTCACCCAAATCATTTGCTGAAAACACAACCCTTAAACTTCTCTGGAGCTACTTAAACCTCATCCAGATCCGCATTAAGGTGTATGAGACTTTGACACAGTTGTAAGCTGTAAAAATGTACTAAACTTCAATGTGGAGCCAAACGCTGCAGCACCTTTTTACACAACAGGGTCTGTTTTCATAATCAGCCTATAATCAGGAGCAGGAGCGCAGATCCAGAGTTTCTGTGATGTCATAAATTTGGAGGAATCTGATCTCAGATCAGTCCTGCAGTCTTGAAGTTTTCACAATAAAAGATTTGGGTGACTATGACTTCTAATGTTAGCGATGTTACCCTCATAGCTCGAGATCTAAACTAAAGAAGTAAAATTTGGACTCAAAATGTGTCTTGACTGAAGGACCATATCTGACAAAACAATCAAACTGAGTAAATCAAACTGTTTTGATAGAACCATTCCTTTAATATCTTTTTAAAATAGTACAATTCCCACCGCGCACACATACACACACACACACACACACACACAGTTTCCCTCTCTAGCTCCACCAACTGCTCTTTACTCTTTATGTATATCCCGTTTACACTATCCATCCTTTTGTCCTCAGTGGTAGGTTTCTGCTCTCAGCTGGACATTTTTGTGGTTCTGAATGTTTAACGCACATGGTGAACTCAATTTCTTCATGTTTGTGATCTTCACTCTCTAAACAGGTGTTCCTCTCACCGTTTTGTCCTCCTCCTTCACACTGGTCTGTTCATTCTTTTTCTGTGCTGAATTATCTCCCTCCTCCTGTTTCTCCTGCGGTCGAGGATCTGCTTTTCCTGCTCTAGCTTCCTCCTTCACGCGACACGGATCTGCCATACCGCACACGGCCTGCAGGGGGATGAACAACATCGTAAACAACACGTCACAGTAACAGTTACTCCAACAGCCTTCCGGAACCTTCCATACTACACGCGTCCTCACATAGCTAGATTAGCTTCTACAAAAGGAAGAAGACGTTTATGCAAATACAGTACTGTTCAAATCAGCGAAAATCTTCTTTTGATGGCCAGTGTTTTTTTCCCACTTAAACTAAATAGAATGAATAGAAATAACATTATAACATTATAATTACAATAAATAGTGGTATTATATTCAGGATATCATTGTGTTTTTTGTGGAAGCCCAGTATTATTTTTGTGTTTGACTCTGGAACGGAACTTGTATTCTTCTTACCAGCTCACAAAATATTAGCTACTCTTTTGCAAACAAAACAAATCGTGATACTTTTTACTGCTTTCTTGTTGGTTGCATGTATTCTAATGTTAACTTTGCCTGCAGAAAGACACATTAAATATCACACACTGGGGAAAAAATGGCTTTACATAATGTGCATAGGTCCCTAAGACTTTTGCACAGTATATTACAGGGAAGTAAGGCAGCACAAAATATCATGTGTTAATCGTTACCGCGATATTGATACTGTGCAATAGTAGACAATGGAATCACAGTGTTGTTTTTGACAGGGTGACCAATCACAGCTCCAGATTTTTTTTGTGTTCCAATAAAAGTTAAATTAATTTGGTTTAACCAAAGACCCTGAAAGGGCTTGTATTCTATATTTTCCTTCTATTTCACATTTCTATCACTTTTGTAAGATTAAAAATTCTGACATGACCCTTTCCCAGCCATTTCTTACCATGTCTTTAAATCTGAAATATGTAAATGAGGTATGTTCTGATTAGCTTCCCTGTATAGCAACTCATTCAAAAGGCATTCACGGGTCTGAAACACTCCTTAGAACTTCAGCATGAATGGGCAGGATTAAACTGCTGTAGCCAGAATAAGATTATATTGAAATATGTTAGTTTTGTGACATCACAAAAACTGAAAACTGTTTTCTATCTTATTTTCCATTTATGGACTGTATGGATGGGGGAGTAAATGTAACACGATGAACAGACTTTAAGCCTTTTTCATTTCAGAAAAATTATGATTAAGACCCTTTAACATGGGTCATCATGATCCTAATATATAGGAGTAAAATTACAATATTACGACCATATTGTGCTGCTCTAATACTCAGCATCGATGATGACGGACGTGGAGATTCATGGATGACTTTTCTGTGTTGTTTAAAGGTCAGTTTTGTTACAGAATCACTACATACATTTTCAATCTTCTGTTCGGAAATAAAATGTTTATTACAGCCAAACTATAGAACTATAGCATTACAGGAGAACACAATCAAGACGCTTTTAACACAGGAATTATATGTGTATATCTTTATACTTTTACACAACAAAACTTAAAACACCAAGACGACTTAATTGTACAGAATAAAACCACAAATTTAGGACCTCAAGGACAAAAACAACAGCAGAACAAATCAACAAAATATTTTAAAAAAAAAACTATTTACACATGTGCTTTTCACATTGACACTTAATTTTCAAAAAAAAAACCAGATTTTCCCACCTACATAAGATTTATATATTTACCTTATAGACTAAAAACATTAAAAGAGCAGTACTATATAGGAGAATAACTAACCAATTAAATCACTGATTAAATACTGAAAGTGTTAGAAGCCTTCGTTAGCAGAATTTGGTACAGTAGCATTAGCATTCTAAACACAAATACTGCTTTACTGTCCATTTTTCTTACCGTTCACAGATTAATGTGCCCAGACAGCACAGCCACACACCGTAAATAATCTGGCAATGTTTCCAACACGGTAAAAAAGTGTAAAATATCTCAAATAATGAACTTAATCAGAGACATAAAAAAGAAAATATGAGACGAGGCTAAGCAACAATATCTCCAGCAAGAACCATTCCGCCAAACGCGTTTTTTCACAATAAAAGTCCCAGCGGAACAAATTTATCCCTCTGATATTATTCATTTTATTTATATTATTGAAACTATTTTATAATAAACTATATATTATAAAATTATTAGTATTCAATTTACTGTTTCCTACAAGTACGAAATTTTATTCAACAGCATTAAAGGATGTTTTCAATACAGAACATTATAAACAAACATTGAAGACGTTTGAACATTGTCCAATCAAATTGCATGTTTTCTTTGTTTTGTTACAGACAACAGGCCACATTTCTATTTGTTTGTTGAGTTTAACACACTGGAAACAAACAAAAACAAAAAACAATACAATTAATCTTCTCCATTACTTTTACACAGGGCATAGGTTTCTTTCAGTATGTTACATTTAAAAATTAAACAGTAATTATGTATCTATCTATCTATCTATCTATCTATCTATCTATCTATCTATCTATCATCTATCTATCTATCTATCTATCTATCTATCTATCTATCTATCTATCTATCTATCTATCTATCTATCTAATATATATTTGTATGTATAGGAAAAGAACCAAAGGAGAGACTGCTTTGGTTTGGACCTGTGCTGAAGACAGACTCTGAATATGCTGGGAGAAGGATGCTGAGGATGGAGCTGCAGGGAAGAGGAACAGAAGAAGGCCTAGTACAAGGTTGATGGATGTTGTGAAGGAAGGCAAGCCGGAAGTTGGTGTGAGAGATAGACAGATGGATATGTAGCTAGATAGATGGTAGGTAGGAAGATAGGTAGACAGACAGATATTGTATAGATAGACTGATATGGATGAAAGATACAATAGATATAAAAATAATATACAGCATTGCTCAAAAACCCATCATAATTATTATTATTATTATTAGTAGTAGTAATAGTAGTAATAGTAGTAGTGGTAGCAGTATTTATTCACTTCTACTTTTATTAGTTTTTTTCATAGTTGTTTTTATATCGGATATTTCAGCGCTTCATTCCCAGAACCCAGAGAAAGGATGGAATTATCTCAGTAAAAATAATTCATAACAAATCACCACAGTTTAACATCTGCCTGGATACCAAAGTGATGAGTGCTTTTAGGTTGGCCTGCCCTCCCCCTCCCCCACCAACCCCTCGGGTACTGTGAATGCAGAGCTAAGGGACTAAATCATTTATAATGAAGAGACTTCAGTCGGCCTCCGCAGCTCATCAGACCAGCAACAGCTCATAAAACAGCATAAAGATCAGAGAGCAGTGCTTCACTCTGTGGAGAGTTTGCATCACCAAGGGCTAAAGCAGGATCAGTAAGACACTTTTACTGGACCAGTAAGACACTTTTATGCTCTGTGGTGGTAAATATGGTTTAGTCTTGTTGGTCTTGTTATTCAAGATTGTTTTGACTATTAAAGGGCCTGTATCGCAACATCCCCACCCCAAATAATGATGTTTATGTGGTTTCAAAACTGAAAAAACTGTCGTAATTTACTTTTGGACCATTCCCAGCCTCTTTTTCCCTTCAGCCTATTTTTGCAACAGGCCCTTTAAGACCATTGTATGTAAATGAGCTCTGTTCTGATTGGATCATGACTTGTTGAACAGAAAGTCTAAGGCAAAGCGTGCCTGACTTTATTGTGCACAGGCTGGGCTGAAGTACTCCAGTCTGAAAAGGATGATGTACGCAAAGTGTTGCTTTTTGTGACATCACAAAAACAGCTAAATGTGGAGTTCATGTCAGTTTTAATATCTAAACATACTCTTTTAGATTGTCTTATTTTTTCAAAAAGTGAGGAAATTTTGCTTTCCTTCATATGGGCCCTTTAAAGCTTTACTGGTTTACCGGGACATTAAGTGCAGGACAGTGGCATGAGGGGCAAAACGTGATATTCAGAGTGAATTCTGACTCAGTTTGGCCTTCAATAAACTCTATAATCTCATACACACTGTCACGGATGTGATCAGCGTTAGAAACTTTCCCCAGATCAATTAATCTGATCAATATTGCAACAACTAATGGCCTCCAGACTTTATTCATTGAATACCAGCCTTGTTCCCAGCACAGTTCTGTTTATTTTACATTATTCAGGTGAAATATTATGCACACAGTATCTATTCAAATGTCTGACTGCGTGTCAAGAGGTCGGCTGTGATTTATTTATTTATTTTTAGATCAATACAGGAAAATGGTCCGTGGGGAAGAAGACCAATTGGAATTATTGATCCTAATTCCCTGAGTGGTGATCAGATAATCAGTGGGATTAAAAGATTCCCAGCTCCCTGTAAATAATAATAGTGCTAATAATAATAACCGCGGGGCCTCCTACATATGTGTGTTTGTGTGTGTGTGTGTGTGTGTGTATACATGTATAAGCTTAATATAATTTTAAATATACATGTACATACTTGTGTATACTCATATCTTAATTCATATAAACAAAAAATACTTTATATTGTTACTATATAATATAAATATGTAAGTATATTATACAATTCATACATAAATAAACAAGACATACATAAACATTACATATATGAACATACAAATAAATAACCGTAGGAAGTGACGTGTCAGAGAAGGATCGAGGAAGTTTGTTGCTTTATTTTTAATTCCCACCTGTTTTTCGTATCAGCCCCGCCCATTTGCCTGGTAGTCAGCCCTGATTGGTGTGCGGTGGACACTCTGCCGCACTATAATTGGCTGAGCCTGTCCGTTCTTTCTACGCTGTGATTGGCATGGAGAGTCTTTCCCGCCTTCGCTTGGGTCGGGCTGGGGCCGTCACGGTGTTTCTTGCAATATGATTGGCTAGAGGCCAATCGATGCCCAAGCGCTCGCTCTTATGATTGGCTAAGGGTGTAAATGGGCGGGGATATGGGGTGGGGGCGGGGCTTCTTGGAATACGGGTGGAGCGTGGTCTCGGCACGGGGAGCGAAGTTTCCCGGTCGGGACTGGGAATCGAGGAGGAGGAGGAGAGGAAGGATCTGGGGTGGATTTGAGGGATATTTTGGTGTTTTTGGAGACGTGTGGAGGCTGTCCGTGTTCCCCGGGCTGTGTGTTCTCTCTGTCTGGGTGGAGATGGGGAAGGAGCAGGAGCTGCTGGAGGCGGCGCGCACTGGGAATCTGGCCGCCGTCGAGAAGCTCCTGGGCGGGAAGAGGCAGTCCGCTGGATCCGCTGGAGCTGGAGGAGGATCCGGGAGCACTGGGAGCTTTGGAGCAGGAGGTGGAAGCAGCCACGGATCGTCCTCCCACACTCTCTCCAGTCTCCTCAGGTAGGACATCTGGAGGAGATAAACCTCCCAGACTGGAGCTCTTGAAGGTTGAGGACCACAAAAGGGCTTGGAATGGCATGAAGGCCAGCAGAAAGACTGCTTGCCCTGTTTTCTGCTGCTGTTTTAATTTTCCACATATTCTAACACATCAAACGTGGCATTTGGTTATTTAAAGGCCATTATAAATAATCATAAACATCATACCTTCTTCATACATGATGGTGGGCCACTATGTTCCTCTTGCTGGGTGGTTCAGCTTGGTGGAGAATGAAGGATCAGATTTTTATACTATTCATGCCACTGGTGCAATTACAATATCTCTGTGCAAAAGCCTAATTCGTTCACATTTTGCTTCCAGATCTCCAGACCTTGTATTTTTAATGTAGTTGTGAAGTACAGATCTCCAGGCTTCCTGAAGGACTTTCATTT
Organism: Brachyalestes nurse; assembly: GCA_037974405.1. NCBI lineage: Eukaryota > Metazoa > Chordata > Actinopteri > Characiformes > Alestidae > Brachyalestes > Brachyalestes nurse. The sequence goes on along the minus strand of JBBPCY010029477.1, from coordinate 540 downwards.
TCAGTCCAGTCCCTGAACCTGAACAGTTTCAGAGGAATCATCTTATTCTGGCTTCAGCAGTTTAGCCCTGCCCACTCATGCGCTGTTTCACCAAAACATTTTATGGTTAATAATGAAAATCGTTTTGTTTTGTTGGGTTACATGAAGACCTCGATTCACCAGAACACCCAGTAACTCACCTGGAGCTGTGATTAGTCAGCCTGTCAGAAAGACTGTGATTGGTTAGAAACTAATTTGTGATTTTATTATTGCACGGAGACTGATAATGATGCACAGTAAACCCACGACAATCATGGGGATTATGTTCCAAGAACACCTGCGTATAGTGAAAAACCGTGAAGTTGTGATGTGGTAAAAACACTTTAATTTTATTTTTAACTCAGCTTAATACAATACCATGAAAGAAAATGTAAAGGTAAACCCGTATTTGTACTGTACAGTTTACACTGAACTCCCGCAGTGCTATAATGTAAATACAGATATTACCCCTGTATAGAATGTACTGTAATTCATGGACGCTTAGTTTCTTTGGTATAAGCA
>JBBPCY010029459.1:0-14254 GCA_037974405.1 Brachyalestes nurse | reverse complement strand
GTATGACAGCTCTGTCCCAATACTTTTGGCCATATAGTTCAGTTTAAACAGGTGAGTCTTTGGGGGCGTGGCCTGAGTTGTCATATGAGTTTCATAAGGCTTGGTCACTGTATGGAGTGCAGGTCATCATCGACCGCATTTGTGTGTCAGGGACGTTGGCCTGAGGGACCACATTAAGTTTGGTGGGTTTCGGATTAAGCGTGTCCGAGCAGGACTATCTGAAAGTTGAGGATTATGGGGGGGTGCCAATACTTTTGCAAATCAGTTTTGCTGGAAAAACGTGAATAACGCACGAACGACAAAACGCATCAAAAAACTGTGAACAAGCCATTAACTTCAGATAGGGCCCGACGTGTCAGAGTTGGAACGGTGTCTCTATCGCGAAAGCTCTGGGAGGAGTAGGGGGCCAAAATACGGGTGAACGGAAGAATAATAATAACTAGACTGCATTTCCGCAGAGAAAATGCAGTGTGCATGCTCATTAGCATAGCATTAGCATTAACCTAGTATAGCATTAGTATAGTGTTAGCATTGACATAGCATTAGCGTTAGCATAATGTTAGCAGAATATAAGCATAGCTTTAGCGTTAGCCTAGCATTAGCATTTCATTAGCATTAACGTTAGCATTAGCATAGCATTAACATTAGTATAGCATTAGCATAGCAGTAGCATTAGCGTTAGCATAGCGTTAGCATAGCGTTAGCTTTAGCATTAGCATAGCATTAGCATTAACGTTAGCATAGCGTTAGTGTTAGCATAGCATTAGCGTTAACATAGCATTAGCATAACATTAACGTAACATTACTGTGTGTGATAGTGTGATACATTTGACCACATAGTTGTGTATGACAGCTCTGTCCCAATACCTTTTGGCCATATAGTTCAGTTTAAACAGGTTAAACAGCTCTCATATGAAATTTCAATAGGCTTGGTCACTGTATGGAGCCTGAAAGTCTCTTCTTCTGAAACCATTTATTTTAATGGGGTTAAAAATGAATGGAAGTGAATGGGGAAAAACGGGGATGAGCGAAAAAAAAGGAAAAGACAAGTGCAGGTCATCACCGACCGCGTTTGTGTGTGAGGGACGTTGGCCTGAGGGATCACATGAAGTTTGGTGGGTTTCGGACAAAGCGTGTCCGAGCAGGACTATCTGAAAGTTGAGGATTTAGGTAGTATCAAAAAGCTGTGAACAAGCCATTAACTTCAGATCGGGCCCAACGTTTCAGAGTTGGAACGGTGTCTCTATCTTGAAAGGGAGGAGTAGGGGACCAAAAAACAGGTGAAAGGAATAATAATAATAATAATAATAATAATAATAAAACTTAAGAAGAACAATAGTGTGCTTGCTCTGCAAGCACTACAGTTGCTGTGTGCTTGAGCAAGCACACTAATAAAAAAAAAAGAAAAACCTACAAGCTGAGAACTGATACTGAGCGGCTTCCTGTAAACAGGAAGTTAATAGTGTAAGTGGTTGTGTAAGTAGCATACATGCACATCCAGTTGTCTTGTTTTGCACGACCTGCATGAAAAGCATATTCATCACTTCTGAAGGTAAGTAATGTGTTTGGATTTGCAATTAAATGGATAAGGCTCTACTCAAATGTTTTTTCTTTACCACTTCATCAGATTTTTGCATTTTTTTCTTCACAGCTTGTGTAAATGAGGCTTCTTTCTAAGACTGACTAAAGGTAGTACATTCTGAATTTTGGAACAGAATGGAAAAACATTGTAAAACTCTGATGAAGAGGAAATAAAAATTAATTCTATCAAATCTAATTCTGTAAACTACCCAGAGGTGGACAATAACGAAGTACATTTACTTGAGTTCTGTACTTAAGTACAGTTTTGAGTATATGTACTTCACTTGAGTAGTTTCCTTCCTCCTAATCGCTACCTTCAGTTCTGAAAGTGGGTGTTACTGTCTCACTTTTATAAAACGTAATTGTTTTTTTTTAACAGATGACAGCCTAGTGCAATGTTTCTACCCAGGCACTTTTGCTGCACACACTCATTCCTTAAATAAACCGGCCGGCCAGGTAATTTGAGTAGTGGTATCTGTACTTTTATTTAAGTAATGAAGTTAGGTACTTTGTCCGCCTCTGAAACTACCCTTATGAGTCTAAGCATTTAACCCAACTGATTTATGGTTTTTCTAACAAACTTTATAATTAGATGTGCAGACTTTCTATATTCTGCTTCATTTTACTCACAAAGGCATAATATTCAGTATTGTAAGATTTAATAGACTATATTGAAGAAATCAAGACACTCAACTTTAGTGTAATATACAAGATGATTCAAACTGACAAGGATGTTACTTTCAGTTCTGAATATGAATTTCAAGTAATTCTGTTTTGGAAACAGCACCACTAAAGCAGTTTTGAATGAATGAACAAAATGAGTGAAAAAAATATTTTAAAGGGTTAAATCAACGACATTAAGCTATTTCATGTAACTCAAAGGAATAAATGATCTAAAATATTATAGAAAGCTATTTACTAAGGAATTCCAATAAGGGACGAAGAAACAGCAGTACATTCAGTGATCAGGTTGAAGTGAAATTGATTACAAATGAAAAAAAAACATATTAACCTCACAATCAGTTCAGCAATTTTTAGTTAACTTTAGCCAGTGTACAAAAAAAAACCCTCAGCTGTCATATCCCGGCTTGGCTCGCTCAGGCAAAAGGTGCAGACGCAGACTTCCATGCTGTCAGGGCTGAGGCCTGCAAGAAAGAACATGGGTTTCAGCCTGCCATCCCCCCCCCAAGGGGGGGAACGTGACACATGTTGGCTTCTTTTCTTTATTGATAATAAAGATAAACCAAACAGGCACAATGGCCGAAAAACACAAACATAAGAGGAACCCGAATGAACACAAACCAGGAATAAAGTGAGGGTGAACCAACAAAGGAGTGAACACAAAACAGGCTATTTATACACAAGTGCAAATCATAGATTGATGCCTGGCCGGCTGTGAGTCATTGTTCTTTCAAACTGACCAGGGGAACCACACCCAGTGTCAAAATAAGAGCCCCATAACCACTGTCCAAGGGTGACCTCTAGCGGCCGCCGACTCAACAGGTCAAAATCATCAGAGATAAGTTTATGTGGGCTTTGTAGAGTCTTTTATGCTGATTTAAAATCTTTGTTTAGTTTTTCCCTAGCACGTACAGTTTTTGTGATGAAGCTAGTTATATATTGCATGATAGTTGGTATAATTAGCATCAGTGTTGGGGAGTAACAGAATACAAGTACCGGCGTTACGTATTTAGAATACAAATTATGAGTAATTGTATTCCATTACAGTTACCATTTAAATATGTGATAGAATTAGAATACAGTTACTTTGTTGAAATAAGTGGATTACACAGCGGTATTTTCCTGTTCCATATGTTAGGCTATCCCCTCAGCCAAAGTTAAGCAGTCCCCAGATTTGTGCCGGATTACTGCTCCTGTAGCAATAGGTAATCCAGATGGCAATAATTTACACTTTTATTGTGCGAACAGTTCTTCTGTACAGGACCTCATTACTTTTGTAAGCATTCAGTTTCATGCAGTCTGAAAATTCCTTGTGTTTTCTAAACTGCCTCACTCATGTCAGTGCTTCATCTGCAAGCATACTTGAAAGAAAACTCTCTGTATGAGCTGTATTAAGAGTCTCCAGAATGTTAACCAATGTTTCACCTTAAACACCTAGTTCCATGACCATGAACTTCATGGTGCACTTTTTCTTCTCACTGCAGTAGGGGCACTGGACCCCAGATCAATCATACCCACATTCTGATGAAACTGATACACCCATTCATTTGTAAACTTACACAGGTTTGGTTATAACACAGGGCTGGCCTGGGGGGCTGCTGCTGACGGGATTCTGCCCCGGGCCCCTCTCACGGGGGGTATCGGGGGTGGGCTGGGGTGGCTGCCCAAAACTACTCATCGGCCCACCGGGCAAATGCCCAGTACACCCGATGGCCAGTCCAGCACTGCCGCTACCAAAGAACAGATAAAGTAATGATGTAATTGTAGTAATTTTTATTTACACTTCTTTGTAACATACAAAGAATGCAAAGATAGCAAAGCTATGCAAAGAATGCAAACAAGATGTTACAGCCTTGATCAGGTCTCTGAGGATAGTCTCCAGAGCTCCATCCTCACTTGCTGTTTCCATTATGGGCAAAATTTTCTCTGGCATATAAACTGAAGAGGCAGTTTATACGGAAAAAGAGTCTTTCATAACAATCCCCAAACTCAGTCCAAAACATTTAGTAGGAAAAAATTTAGTAAGAAAACAATGAAAGTTCAATTCAGTAGAAAACAAGGATATTACAGAAATAAAACAGAATCATAATCAAAAGGTGTGAGAATTAAAATACTCTTCTCCAGGGGTGTCAAACTAATTTTTTTCTCAAAGTAAATAAAACTTTGATAACTGTTTTTCATTAACAATACTTTCAAGCAATATTCCAAATATGACAAGATGAGGAAAATTTGCAAATGTTTTGAAATCATATCATGCTATTTGGTCCATGCCAGATGCTTGGCATCTTTTCTGGGCTGCAAATTCATGGACGTTTGTGGTTCTGAGCTGGACAGAGTGGAGGTCTTCTGTGTCTTCTGTGTGTGGTGTTATTCATGTTTATCATAGAGAGCAGTTGCTCACATATTACCAAAAATGCAAAGTAAGTGGAGCTGGGGCCTCATTTCTGGGATGAATGGGGGATACTTTGCCTTAAGTGTACCGCCACACTGAAGTTCTATCAACTCAATTTTCAGGTGCTTTCTCCATGTCAACTGCAAATGAGTTACTTAGCAGTCCAAATTAAATTTCAGTGCTTCAAAGTCAGCAAAGCTCTGTGGGATCTCCATGTGAAATATGTTCCATTTATAGGCAGAACAAGCAGTTGGAAACACAGCAGTGGAGACCTGATTGTTTGGGAACTTTTGGTAATTGTTTGGCGAACATGATCTCAGTCTCCTTGCTGCATCTGAGTCTCCAACAGCTACAGCTTTGCTTGTAAAGCTTTCACTGCATAATTATATCGCACAGGAACGCTAATTTACACGGCCACTTTTCATCCTGCAACTCAGTGGAGCATTCTCCTTTACTGTCCATGAACGTACAGATTCATCACACAACTAAAAAAATCTGCGGAGTACTTTTTCTCGACTTCTCGAACTCTGTGTGATAGGGCACACTGGCAAGTTCAGAATGCATTTCCTACAGAAGAGACTTAAACTGGTGGTGATTTAAACCTTTGGCTCTTATAAAGTTAACTGTTTGTGTTACAGTGCTCATTACACCTTCAGGGCTTTGCCACAGTGTTTCCTGGTGTATGGTGATACACTCTCTCACATATGTCCCACTAATCCACCATTTTCCTACTAATCCACTCTTTTCCCTGCATATCGCAGGTGCTGTTGTCAGTCCTGTAAGTTTGTCCCAGGGCAATTTCATGTCATTTATACATTTAGAAACTTCTTCAGATATGTCTTTTGCCTTGGTAATGCCATGCATTTTATACCCAAAATTCTTCTGAAACTCACAAATTGGGGTTTACATGGATGAAGACTGTCAGCTGTGCTGTGTCAGTTGTGTCAGTGCTCCCATCCACAGCAAGGGAATATGCAATGAAGTATTTTCCCTTTTCCATCAACTGTGCCTGGGAATCAGTGGTAAGCTCACATATCCGATCAGCAACAGTATTTCTGCTTAGGCTAGTGTTTAAAAATGCTTGCTTTTGCCTGGACACAAGACATCGCACCTTTTAATCAGGCAGAGCTTCAAAAGATAAATGGCCAGGCTGATTTAGCTTGGGCTAATTTTGATCTCTTCTGCCACTGTAAAACTTTGACAGCAGCTTCACTTTGGGATAATTTTGTGAACATTTTTTACTATAACATCAGACTCTTTTATCTTCTGTAGTTTCTACTGAGTGCCCATGTTTTTGTACTTGTCTTTATGTCATAGTGCCGTCTTATACTATATTCTTTAATGACAGCTACATTAGCTAAAAGGTTTGCCTTAAATGATAAAAAACGATACTCCCACCTGTTATGAAAGACCACTTTTCATTTTGCCATTTTGGCTGGCTGAAGTGTCACTGTAAAGGAGCTGCAATGTCACTGCAAAGGAGCTGTAATATCACTGTAAAGGTGCTGTGATATCACTGTAATAGAGATGTGAAATCACTGTAAAGGCATTGTAATATCACTGTAAAAAGGAACTGTAATATCACTGTAAAGGCACTGTGATATCACTGTTCAGGAGACCTGCATTCACCTCAGTTTCTAAGTGTGTCACTATAAAAACAGTGAGGAGGGGCTCACAGCTCTTCACTGCATAGCAGATGTTGCAGTGCTTTGTGGGATTTGTACTGTGGGTGGTCAGCCCGGTCTCACCAGTTTTCATGCAGCCATCACGAAATACAATTTAATCAAAAAACTGCGATCACGATTTTGGGTTTTTTTCGTGCTAGGACGCTTCACTACCCCGTATTTTTGGCAGTATCAGGGGTATCTGGTGCCTGAGGGACAGTAGGAGAAAAATAATAAGTTGATTCCTTGTCGTATTTGTTTGTAAAGCGGTTAAAACAGGTTGAAATGCTGTGAGACAGGGAAAGTCCCTAAACCTAAACCTAACCCTGACCCTGACCCTGACCTTAACCCTAAAATACATAGGTTAGTGAAGCATTGTCCTAGCACAAACATGCCCTAAATCGTGATCGCAGCACATATTTTGATGGCTGCACGAAAAGTGGCAAGATCGGTTTGGGTGGTTTAAAATTTAAATAAAAAAGAATTAAATATATCTTGGATGTAATTGTATCATGAGTTGGGTGGGGCCCGCGGACCTTGAGTTTCACACATCTATTCTTCTCTTTTCTCATGTTTTTCATGTTTAGACTTTAGAAACAAGACACGTGTGAGTCACTGCTTCAAACCAGACCAAATCAGTCATGGAAGTCTCTCCATTTTCCTTTCAGGGGTAAGACTTCCTTACTGTCACCCACACCACAGAAAAACTAAAAGATGTACCTTATCTTACATTTAAAAATGTATAAATGTATAAGCAACGTACAAGGTTCTTTATAGCATTTGGTTCCCTAAATAACCTTTTAGTGAATGATTGTTTAAAAACCTATAAGACTCTTTAAGCAAAGACAACTGGTTCACTTCAGAAATCATGGCTGTATTTTAATATTGTGATGTCACAAAAAAGAACTTCTGAATGTACAGTACAGTTGTCACATTTTGCCTCCTTCTCCAGACACAGATTGTAGGCACACCTACACCAGGGGAAGTCAAAGTGCTTCATTGTTATTCTTTATTCAAGGAAAACAGAAACAAAACTAAAGGCACAAGGTCCGGAACAAAAGGAGAACACGATAACACACACTCACACTCGCCAGGGCGATGGTGGACCGACACTGAGGTCCACCACTAACAACCTTATATACTAGGCTAAACTGGTCACTCTTCAAAACAAAAGCCCCTATATAACTAAACATGTGGCGGCCTCTAGCGGCCACCTACCGGGACATAACAACAGTACTATGATTATTTTGTTTGCGGTGTAATCAATAGTCAAATAATAGCTGAAGTTTACATAACAGTGTAATATTAAAACTGGCAGAACGCCAGTGGGAGGACCAGACGAATGTGTGTGTCTGGCGCCTTCTCCGGAATGGTGCGTAAAGTTTAAAATCAGTACAAAACAGTGAAATACAGATAATTACTGACTAAAGACACATTTTCTGTGTTTTAAATGTACTAGTATGTGTTTTGTGTGTGAAAAATTTTGGAACAAGAAAATAATGTTACATTTGCATTAATGCAGTTTTCCTTTCTAATTATCCTGTAGGAATGAGGATTTATATGGCTCATTAAGAAAACAAATTTTAAATACCAGTAGATTAATAGAAGGATCCATCACAAGATACATTCTGAACACAAGAACTCTAATAGAAGAAAAAAGACTGAAGAGATACAGATTTGGGAATGAAGACAAGAGCAAGTGTCATAAAACCATATTAATGGTTGGAGAAACAGCCACAGGAAAATCTGCTCTCATCAATGCCATGATCAACAACATGCTGGGAGTCAAACATGAAGAACAAATCTGGTGTGAGATCACTGAGACAAAAGACAATCAAACTGTTTCTCAGACAAAGGCAGTGACGGTGTATGATGTGTTTATTGAGGAGAGTCCATTCTCTCTCACTGTCATTGACACACCGGGATACGGAAGCACAGAAGGGATTGAGGAAGATTTAAAAACTACTGAAACTTTACATGAATTATTCAAATCCAAAGATGGAGTTCATGAAGTTGATTTAGTGTGTCTTGTGGCATCATCAAATACAACTCGACTCACAGACAGACAGATTTATGTTTTTGACTCCATTCTCTCTTTATTTGGGAAAGACATAGAGAAAAACATTGTTCTGCTCATCACACGTGCCCCCAAAAAGCCAACGAGTGCCCTTAGGGCCATCAAGAAATCAGGTGTCAGATGTGCTAAAAGTGATGCAGGGGAGCCGGTGTGTTTCTGGTTTGACAACACTCTCTGTGAAGACTTTCTAAAACATAAAACTGGTGATGATGAAGAAGAAGAAGATGAAAAAATATACAGGAAAATGGCATGGGACAAAAATGAGAAAAACATGAAGATGTTTGTCACTTTTCTGAATGACAGTAAACCTGTAAGCTTGAGTCTTACTGAGAGTGTGCTGAGAACCCGCAAACAGCTGAATGCATCTATCTCCAATTTAAATTTTCAAATCGCACTGACGGAACTCAGAAAAAATGAGCTTGGACAGACAAGAGCAGCTTTGGAAACTTATGAGAAGGAAAAGAAGGACAATAATAACTTTGAATGTGAAGTTGATGAGCCTTACAAAGAAAAGGTACCCATTCAATCAAAGTGGTGGCACATGAGCAAAGAGGCAACTTGCTGCAGTGAGTGTGAGGAGAACTGCCATTATCCTGGATGCTGGTGGGTCAGAGATCTCTCATGGTGCAGCGTCATGTCAGAGGGAAAGTGCACAGTTTGTACTGGGAAGTGTGATCACACTAAACATGTAAAAGAGGGGAAAGTCTATGAGCTGAAGACACAAAAAGTGAAGAAGACAATGGAAGATCTGAAAGAGAAATATGAGAAAGAGTCCGGAGAGAAAATGAGTCTGATGTGTGGACTAGAGAATGAAATTAAAGTAAACGAAATGGAGAAAATCAGGCTGGTGGAAGAGTGTTATCAGTGTATGATCACTCTGGAGGTGATTGCCTTAAAGATTAATTCTGCTTCTGTCCTTCAGAATCTGGACTTCCTGATTGAGAAAGTAAAGCAAACAGAAAACACAGAAAGAATTAAAAGACTTGAAAATCTCAAGAAACGATCTGAAGCTGAAACTAATGAACCATTTTGGTTTGACTAAAAAGGAAACACTTTTTTGATTTAAAATTAAAGGGGACATATTATGCAAAACTCACTTTTTGTATCCTTTTGTATTTCCATTTGGGTCTCTACTGCTCCTATAAACACTCCAAGTGCAAAAAAAAACATCCATCCGTGTGAATCAATAGAAAGATTTTGGTGTCAGGAATCATATGCTCCTATGAGCTGTTTAGATGGCGAGCCTATTGTGATGTAAGAGTGGGAAAATTTGCATAGAACCACCCTCATCTGTCAAACCCCCACCCACTAGATTAGTTGAAGATCTGGCATTTTTGTCTGCTAGTTTTGCAAGTACACATAAGATGGCAAGCGCTATGGCTACAGGCAAAGACACCACTTCAAGGTAGACTGCTTTGAGAACCTTGGACAGTACACAGCGGGATTAGCCAGCAAACTTCGTCAGACGGGGGTATCACGACGCTGAAGTTATTCACAGCTTCTTATTCGAATTTTTATTATTCGAAAGAGAATGCTACCCAGGCTGCAATATCGCTATTTTGCATGTGGAGGGGAAACTTTACTGAGGTTTACTTTCAGAATTATGTTGTCTTTTTATATGGACTGTTTCAGAAATGCATGTAGAGAAATAAAACATTTTTAATCTTTACATGGCAATGATCTCTTTCCAGTAAAAAGGCAACATAATTCCAAATTTCACTGCTCAGCTCTCACTCTCAGTGGCTCAGATCTGCTCACAGCAGAACTTTATTTTGATTGACAGCATCATAAGAGCCCTTTGGGAGACGAAAGAGCCAGCTGGGTGGGGCATGGCCAGCAACAGCTTATTTGCATAAAAGCGACAGAGCCCTTAAACCAGGGGTGTCAAACTCATTTTGTTTCAGGGGCCACATACAGCCTAATCAGATGTCAAGTGGGCCGGAGCAGTACAATCATAACATACAGTGCCTGACAAAAGTCTTGTCACTTAACCAAGTTGTAGGAACAACAAATAATAATTTGACTTGTACTTAATCAGTTGGCATCAGAAATGGTTCATAAGAAAGGCAAAGCCCTCTAGATTATGCTTATTATACCGAAATAAGTTTTGCATCATTCACTGAGTTGTATCATTTAATTAGGACAGAATTTTCATATACAAAAACAATGTAGAAAGTATACATATAGCAATTGGTGGCGACCATTTGCCAGCAGATGTCACACCGTTTTCACAAAATTGAGTCCCGTTCAGGCATTCTTTCAGTGAACGGATCACTCACTGAGCCCAATTTGCCGATTAGAATACCATAGGACAGGACACTTAAACTATCATGATTTATAAACGAGTTTATTTTTACAAACTTATGCCTGCCTCCCTCCTTTTTGGACTGGGACAAAAAATCTTACCGGGCATTTTGAGACCGGCCCACCCGGGGGGATGGGGTTGTTTTGGGGGATGGGGGTGCTAACGGGAATACGCGCCGGTGTCCCTCTCGATATTGTACTTTCCGGGGGTTGGAGGGTGCTGACGGGATCCCTCGCCCACCGGGCCCCTCTCGCTGTCGTTCTTCGGGGTTTGGGGGTGTGGGGGGGGGGTGTTTACGGGATTCCGCGCCGGCCCAAATTTACCTTACGGCACAAATGGGCAAATGCCCGTTATGCCCGATGGCCAGTCCAGCACTGATCCCTCCCTCCCTCCAGCGGCTCAACTGAACTGAGAAACGAATGAATCACTGGAGGAAGTGATTTGGTTCAGTACGTTCCCTTAAAAGATTCATTCTTTTGAACGAATCTTTCGTGAACGACACAACACTACAGTGCGCCCCTCTCCTCTGACTCACACCCTCGTCAACGATTTAGGAATTTCATTTTATTATGAATTTCGTCTCTTTAATGTTTTTTTTTTACTTCCAAAATTCATCCAGTGGGCCAGATTGAACCCGCTATCAGGCCGTACGTTTGACACCCCTGGTCTAGGGTTAGTTTAGAGTTTAGGTTTAGGATTTAGGGATAAAAGGTTAAGGTGAGGGTTTAGAGGAAAAGTTAAGGTTAGGTTTAGTGGAGTGGTTTAAGATAAAGGTTTAGGTTCAGGGTTTAGAGAAAAGATTAGGGTTAGGTTTGGGGGAATGGTTAAGGTTAAGGTTTAGAGAAAAGATTAGGGTTAGGTTTGGGGGAGTGGGTTTTGGAGAAAGTGTTAGAGGTTAGGTTTTGGAGTCAAGGTGTGGGTTAGGTTTAACATAATTTAAATTTCAGTTGCAGTTAATAGATATTTGGCTGAATGTTTGTTCAAGACAAAGTGAGCATCTACAGCGGCCTTTCAAACTAAATGCTACCAAATTACATCACTTAAGTTTCTGAGACATCTCTTTTACACTAAAGCCCTTTTACAAAAAACAATGTTACATAAACTAGTGAAGTCCAGACTTTGTGCCATTTACACACACAGCCTTTATACCACATTTTACTGGGAAGTAAACAACTAACAGCTCCCTCTTTCCTTATAAAATCTTTAATGCTGACTATAAAAACACAGTCATTCTGATTGGTTGGCCAGTCTGGCGCCGCTTTGGTAAAAGCAGCCATGCGTGTACCTGGGCTTCTCTTCAAAACTGTGTACAAAACACACTCCACGATCACAGCCAGGTGGACATTTTATGTTTTGGAATTTCCAATCAGAATTTAGTTGGGAACCTGCAGAGGATGTGCGCTTATTTACAAACATGTAATATGAGCCACACTGCTAAAGTGGCCCCTTATAAGGGGGCTGCCACCAACGAGGGGCACCCGGGGAGCAGTGTGTGGGGACGGTACCTTGCTCAAGGGAACCTCAATGGTGCCATTGGCAGTCCTGGGATACAAACCAATGGCCTTCTGATCACAGGGGCAACACCCTAACCACCAGACCACCAGCTGCCCTTGCATTCATCCTTTAAATCTACAAATAAAGCTAGAAACACAATTTTTAAAAAAATAATAAAGCCTGGCGTGAATGAGTATCAGTCAGTCTCTCTCTCTCTCTCTCTCTCTCCGCTATATGGAGCCATATGGAGACTTTGTGTTGCTAGTTTTTGACCCCTGTCACTTTCGGTGGGTCTTCTAAACTATATGGACAAAACTTACTTCCAGTGAAGGATAATCTTAATGCTTCATCACACCATAGCATTTTGGACAACACCATGCTTCCAACTTGTGGACCCAGTTTGGGGAAGACCCTTTTCTATTCCAGCAGGACTGTGTCCCAGTACACAAAGCAGCTCCATAAAGACATGCTGGAGGAGTTCAGTGTGAAAGAACTTGACTGGTCCACACAGAGTCCTGACCTCAACCCCATCCAGCACCTTTGGGATGAACTGGAACGGAGATTGTGATCCAGACCTTCTCACCAACATCAGTGTCTGACCTCATAAACGCTACAGAATGAAAGGGCACAAATTCCCACAGAAACTCCAAAATCTTGTGGAAAGCCTTCCAAGAAGAGCGGAAGCTGTTATAGCTGCAGAGAGGGGACCAACTCCAGATTAAAGTCTGTGGATTTTAATGTAATGTCATTAAAGTTCCTGTTGGTGGAATGATCAGGTGTCCCAATACTTACGCATACAGTGGATCTATGACAAAGTTTATTTCTACATTTCGAACCAAAACATCAAAAATAGAGAAGCAATAGGTAGTGAAACGTTTGTGAACTGGTCAGTCTCTCAGTCCGAACCAGATTGACCACCTTCAACACTGAACCCCAGCATAGAAGCGTCTGTATGTAGAGCTCTAACACTAGCAGTGGTTCTCTGTGCACCTCATAAAGCCAAAGTAGGACAAACCAAACATTAATGACCTGTAAAATGTAATACTGTAAGGTCTATTGCAGTTTATGGTGTATGACATTACTCTGCATGTGCAATAAATCTGCAACATCGGGACACAACAGCTCGCACTCCACACACAATTCGCGAGTAAGTAAGATATCTCCACGGCCCTTACCATACATGAAGCGCCGCTGGCCATATATCATTTTAATGAAGGAAAACAGCTCATTTGTTGGAGGGTTCTGGATCGTACAATCTTATACAAGAGTTATGCACCCCTGGTTAAACTGCATGTTTTCTACATAAAAATGAGTAAATCTATCCTCTACAGGGAATATATTTGAGCACATTTAATTCAAATTACTATGTGAGTTACCACTTATTTGGCAAATTTAACATATTGGAAAGAAATATGTGGTCTGTTTTATTTCTTTCTTTATTTATTTATTTGTTTATTTGTTTGTGAGTGTTTTTTGTGCTGTGAGTGTTGTTCCCAATACAGGATAAGCTATTCACTTTGCCACTAGAAAAACATGTAATAGGGTCACTTTTGCATAATGTTGTATCCCTAAAAGTTTATGCAAGCCTTATGCACACCTGTTTATTTTAGTTTCCTATATAAATCATTCTCTACAGGGAATACATATGTGCAATTTTAATCCACAGTTACTAAAATAATACATATACATGACTATATACATATATATAAATATATATATATATAAGGCCTGTAACGATATTCGATACAAAACCGAATTCATGACACTCAGGTCCACGAACCCGTGTCGCGGTTTGAGGAGGATGAATCGCGACACACCCCTTCCCGTATAACTCCTTCCGGTATACAGTTCCCGCCCAGAAACATACGTTTTACGCCGTAATAGGAGGATTTTCACGTCAGTTTCTTTTCTTTAACCAATAGCTGAGGTCTTAGGATTTCAAAGAGCCCTCCCACAAGTTTACAAACATACAAGCACGGATGGACTCTTTGTTTGCTGAACCGATTCGCTGTGAGTACATGTAAGTTATGACACTGGGCTTAAAAGTGTCTATAAGCTGG
>JBBPCY010029448.1:0-14255 GCA_037974405.1 Brachyalestes nurse | reverse complement strand
GTTAAGCCCAAATTTTCCTGAACAGACAATATATTTACAGTAGAGGAGCAATAGGTGAATAGATCTGCATCAAGGCCGTATTTCGGGGGGGGGGTTGAGGTTGTTTGGTATGCGCATCTCGGCCGAGAAATTCAGGCCGACGGCCGTGGGGCTGTGTTATCCGAGGGCGGGGGCGGTTTTATGCGCATCTCGGGCAATCTGTACGTTCTGGAAAAGTCCAGAGCAGCCGTCAGGTGCACGGCCCCTCTGGACTTCCAGAACGTACAGATTGCCAGTCCGCCCCTGTCTGTTGTGCTGGCTCTGGGTCCATTGTGTAACTGACGGCACCAACATTAAACCCTTACATGCAAGGGGGATCTGGGCAGGCTGTAGCCGACCTAGAAGCACTTTTTTTCGGATCACTCATCATGGTTGAGGGGCCTGGTTCTTAGTGAAAGCCCCCTTTTCTGAAATCTTCATCTGAAAGTCCAAATTTGGGTGAGTGGCATGAGGAGAACCAGGCTTAATCATCCAGTTGAGTAAGCCCGAAAAATGCTTCCCTGGCTGGCTACAGCCTGGTGAAAGCCCCCTCGTATGAAAAGATCCATAAAATGACTACCGTAATGACACTAATATCACTGAAAAGCGCAGCTTCTCTGCTTTGGGAAACCGTTGGAATTTTTTAGATTGCGCAAACGGTTCAAGTTATGGTAAAAAAAAAAAAACATTGTCTGCGGCGACAGCTTCGGTTTGAAAGGCGTTTGAAAGCCTAATATGGAACAAGAAAATACCGCCGTGTAATCCATTTATTTCAACACAGTAACTGCAATCTGATTATCACCTATTTTAACGGTAACTGTAACGGAATACAGTTACTCGTAATTTGTATTCTAATTACGTAACGTTGGTACATGTATTCCATTACTCCCAAACACTGGCTGGAGATGGTTGTGCACACTTAGTAAATGAGATGTTTTTGCATTAATGCAATATGGAAGAGTAGCTGTTTATTACGTCAGATCAGAGCAGGATGCCATCAGACTTTGTCAGAGAGAACATCCATCCACAGCTACACTAAGAGGAGTGTTACTGAGGGCCTCAGGGCTGAAATCACTCATCACAACACCAACGGCCATCTGAGAGATCTTGAGAACAGAGGAGAACAGCAGTATTGTCTATCCTATCCTCAAGTGGGCAAGAGCATGTGCAGTGTACACTAGACCTCTGCTGTTACAGGAGAGGTCACAGGTGGCATGAGGGGTCATAAGATTATGGCACTACAAATAAGCCTACTTTCTCCACTACAGTCATCAAAACAGACTGAGGAAATATTTTTCAGAAGAACAATGCTCCACAGACATGCTGAATTAGTGCTGATCTACCCTGGCCACTTTATCAGAAACTCCTCTCACGTTGCTCTGTGTTGTGGGAAAGACTGCAGCCCATCTTTTGGTGCTGTGCATTAACCCCCCAACACACACACAGACATACACACCCAGGAGGGTGTTCATGCACTGGGTAATGTCCTTTATACAGGCAGATAAAATATAATTAGACTCAATAAGACTGACTTTATTGTCTCGTAAGACAAGAAAACTACAGAGGACATCCTACACACACCATAAAACATCACTCACACCATCATCACACACGCATTTTACACACCATTTAGTTTTCACGCACGCAGCACTTTCCACAGTCATTAACTACAGCTGCTGTCAGCCAAGACAAGCCTACAGTGTGTGTGTGTGTGTGCGCACGTTAAAGAATGCCCCTCACGAAAGCTTCTCTTTCTGTTAAATTTCATGTAATTCCACAGGTAAAGGTCAGATTTGGGGCAGGTTGAGGTCAGGTTGGGGGCAGGTTGAGGTCAGGTTTGGGGCAGGTTTAGGTCAGGTTTGGGGCAGGTTGAGTTCAGGTTTGGGGCAGGTTTAGGTCAGGTTTGTGGCAGGTTGAGTTCAGGTTTGTGGCAGGTTGAGTTCAGGTTTGGGGCAGGTTGAGGTCAGGATGGGGGCAGGTTGAGTTCAGGTTTGGGGCAGGTTGAGGTCAGGTTTGGGGTGGGTTGAGGTCAGGTTTGGGGCAGGTTGAGGTCAGGTTTGGGGCAGGTTGAGTTCAGGTTTGGGACAGGTTGAGGTCAGGTTCGAGGCAGGTTGAGGTCAGGTTTGGGGCAGGTTGAGGTCAGGTTTGGGGCAGGTTGAGGTCAGGTTGAGATCAGTGCTGCAGCTGGTTGAGGTCAGCATTAGTTAGGGTTGGGGTCAGTGTTGAGGTCAAGTTAAGGTCAGTGTTGAGGTCACATTGAAGTCAGCATTGGGGCAAGTTGAGATTAGTTTGGGGTCAGGTTGAGGTCAAATTGAGCTGAGCATTGGGGTAGTTTGAGGTCACATTGCAGTCACTGTTAAGGTCAGTTTGAGATCAGTGTTGATGTCAGGGTTGGGGCAGGTTGAGGTCAGGTTGAAGTTTATGTTGATGTCAGTGTTGAGGTCAGTGTTGGGGCAAGTGGGCAGTGTTGAGGTCAGTGTTGAGGTCAGTTTGAGGTCATGTTGAAGTCAGTGTTGATGTCAGGTTGAGGTCAATGATGGGGCAGATTGGGGTTAGCATTGAGGTCAGGTTGAAGTCAGTGTTAGCCAGGTTGAGGTCAGTGTTGAGGTCAAGTTGACATCAATTTGAGGCCAGTGTTGGGGCAGTTGTGGTAAACAGCAAGGACAGTGTGTTGTTATGTTTTAAATGGTAAATGCTGCAGTAAATCAGAAAGTGCTGAGGAACAGAGTGTGTTTATGAGGGTGTTTTATGGTTTCTGGAAACGATCTGAAATGATTTATTTTGTTCTGTCTGATCTGATAGTTTCAGTCACCTGTAAAACTCCACCTCACTGCAGAATCTTAACCACATCCATCACAGAGTCCACCGTCAGCCTCCAGGCCACGTGTGTGCTGAGCCCCTCGGCAGAGTTGAGCGGATAAACACAGTCCGCTGAGAGTTTAGACTGCAGGATGTTCGAAGAGGGACTGAACTGTAAAAATAACTGAACAGCCATCACCCAGAACAATAAAACCACCTGTTTAATAATGGTGGCCCCCCTTGTGCCCCTAAAATAGCTCTGACCCATCAAGACATCTGAAGGTACAGACAAAAAATAAAATAAAATAAATAATAATAATAAAAAAATAAAATGTTAGCAAACCAAAAAAAAACCCCAAAAGTTGTGAGGTGGGGCCTCCATGGATCAAATTAGTTTGTCTCACAGAATTATGTCCCCCTGTATATATGACTGTATATGTGACTGTATCTGTTATATATATGAATATGAATTCGGTGTTTGTGTGTTTATCACTGGTTTGTAGGTTTAAAAATGTAATGTTCTGACATTAGAATATCAGAACATTACATTTTTAAATATCATATGTGTGTGTGTGTGTGTGTATGTGTGTGTGTGTATATCAGAATCATAGATCACAGAGGAAACTGCTTATACAGTGGCTGCAACAACATACAGAGACAAGAACAATATAAAATATAATGTCTAAATAAATCTTAATAAAAATCTGTAGACAATCTAAGGACACAGATGGTAGTTACTGAACTTAGTAGAGATCAGTAGTATATAAGTAATATTGACATAAGTAGTGATATTGCACATGTAAGATACTGCACATAAGATATTGAACATAATGAAGTGATTCAGCACCCAGTTAAAAACAACTGCACATAATGATAATGTTTTAGGACATGATAAGGACATTACACAATATTGAACATGGTAGACTGTTGCACATCTTAGTAAATTGATGCACAAAGTCATACACATAATGATGGTTATTTAAACCTGGTAAAAAAAATTACACAACAATAAGCTAAAGGCTATTGCACAAAATAATTGTTTGTGACAGAGAGAGGAGTTGTAGAGTCTGATAGAGTTGTGGCATTCATTTAAGGTGGTGAGTCTACGGCTAAAGTTACTTTTCAGTTGTATAGTGGGTGATCAACGTTGTCCATGACTGCTGAGGGAGACAATGTTCTCTTTTCAGCCACAGTTTCGAAGTTGTCCAGTTCCTCACCCACCACTGAGCCAGCTTTCTTGATCAGTTTTGTGTCTGCCACTTTCATGCTGCCACCCCAGCACACCACAGCAGAGAAAATGGCACTGGCCACTACACACTCATAGAACATCCACAGAGTCTGTGTAGGAAGTACACCCTACTTAGACCCCCTCATGTATGTGGCCAGAGAATTCTTAGACCCAGTCCATCTTGTTGTCAAATATCTAAATTCTGTGAGTCTGTGTGTGTGTGTGTGTGTGTGAGTGTGTATGTGAGTGTGTGAGTACATGAGTATGAGTATGTGTGTGTGTGTGTTGTCACAGTGTGAGTGTGCGTATGTAGTGATAATGGGTGCGTGTCATGATGAACTCCTACGGTGTGAATGACCTTTATGTGTTTTTTTATTGATCTGGTGTAAAAAAACACACCCCACTCCCACACACTTATTCACTCACTCACTTACACACACACATCACCGTTGACCTGAGTGGATCTCCAGCATTAGATCTTCTGATTGGACGAGTGATAATCAGCAGGGATTTCTCCAGTGAGGCTGGTACTTCCTCTGACTGAGTCACTGGTTTTACTAGAAGACTGTGTGAGGAACATGCTGAGGCTGGATGAAAGATCTGGAAGAGTTCAGTGGATGGTTGTGGTTGAGTGACGGATGAGGTGTTTGGGCTCTCGGACGTTGGTGGTTGAGTGAAGGGTGAGGTGTTTGGGTTCATGGACGTTTCTTTGATGTTGGTGGTTGAGTAAAGGATGAGGAGCTCAGATTCTTGGACGTTGGTGGTTGAGAGAAGTATTAGGTGTTCGGGGTTGGAGTAGGTTGATGGTTGAGTGAAGGGTGAGGTGTTTGGGTTCTTGGACGTTGGTGGTTGAGTGAAGGGTGAGGTGCTTGGGTTCTTGGATGTTGGTGGTTGAGTGAAGGGTTAGGTCTTTGGGGTTGAAAGATGATGTTGGTTGAGTAAAGGATGAGGTGTTCAGGTTTGGAGGACGTTGGTGGTTGAGTGAAGGGTAAGGTGTTTCAGTTTGGAGGACATTAGTGATTAAGTAAAGGATGAGGTATTCAGGTTTGGAGGACGTTGGTGGTTGAGTGAAGGGTGAGGTGTTTCAGTTTGGAGGACGTTAGTGGTTGAGTGAGGTGTTCAGGTTTGGTTTACAGACTGAATGAACTGTGTTTACTGTAGTTACACATTAATGACCTAACAGCATTTCACGCTTCTGTTTACTCTGAAACCCACTTCACATCAAACACTACTGCAACAAAACCATGTGTGTTTGTGTGTGTCTGTGTGATTCATTCTGTTTAGCTACGTGGTGTACAGTATCGATACAGTATCAGTCAGTGAAAGGTTCAAGTGGGGATATCAGATCTAATACAACATTTATTCACTTCACACTGAAAAAGCTGTAGACAATCTGCTTGCTATATTGATCAGTAATACAACATTTGGACAACTGCAGTAACATACTGTAAAACCAGCATCATATCAGTATAATAACAGTATAATATCAGTGTAATACCAGGATCATGTCAGTGGCATATCGGTGTAATACCAGTGTGATATCAGTGTATTATCAGTGTTATATCAGCATCATATCAGTGTATTATCAGGCTTGTGAATTATACAATCAATGAATCAATAAATAAGGGTCAATGAGTGTGTGTGTGTGAAGCCCAGTTATTTATCACAGATCACACCCTTCAGTTCAGCGCAGTCAGTTCTGTTTGATAACAAGTAATTACCCTAATCGAAGGTTCATTGACAAGCAGTCCTTTAATCACTAATTAATTATTAATCCTTTGTGCTGACTAGAGTTTACACTGTGGCCAACACTTAACCTCCTTAACACACACATACACACACACACACACACACACACACACACACACACACACAAACACACACACCTGCATCTGAAGGACCTTCTGTAGAACCACCCTGAAGAACTGACCATCCTGAGGGACGGACCAGGCTGAGGAAGTGACCATCCTGAATAATTGACAAGCCTGGGGTACTGACCAGACCAAAGAACTGACCAGGTTGAAGAAATGACCAGGCTGAAGAACTGACCAGCCTGGGGTACTGACCAGACCAAAGAACTGACTATGCTGAAGAACTGACCATCCTGAAGAACTGACCAGCCTGGGGAACTGACCAGACCAAAGAACTGACCGGGCTGAAGAACTGACCGGGCTGAGGAACTGACTGGGCTGAGGGACCTGCAGTAACACAGTAGTAGATAAAGCACAGAAATACTGTATATCAGGATAAATGAACTCCATAAAACCGGAGGTCAGAATGAAACTCCTTTAATTCAACACAACACTGAGTTCCTCTCCCAGCCTCACTGTGTGTGAGTGTGTGTGTTTGTGTGAGCGGCCTGCTGATGGCCGAGGCCTCATTAAGTTCACACACGTTCAGTCCAAACTGGTCCAGAGCTCTCCAGACCTCATCCTGTTCTTCATTCTCCTGGTGGTGGATGCGTTTCCGTGGAGACGGAGGAAACCGGTTCCAGCTGGTGTTTTTTTCTGTCAGAAGCTAAATCCGTATCTGGAATATCAGGAATACTGTAATATTACTGTACGAACTGGGAGCTGGTTAACTGGGTCAGGTGAACTGGGATCTGGTTAACTGGGTCAGGTGAACTGGGATCTGGTTAACTGGGTCAGGTGAACTGGGATCTGGTTAACTGTTTCAGGTGAAATCAAAGCCAAACAGTTGAACTGGAATCATGTTTGCAGGACACCACGTATGTTAGATCTGGGTATGAATCAAATATTGTGGTTGGGCGGTCCAGCCTCAGGGGTGTGTGTGTGTGCGCATGGTTAGAAATGGCCAAAGCTAACAGTGTGAAAAATGAAATAGTGGATTTGCACAAGTGAGAAAAGCTAACACAGGAAGAACATTCAACCAGAATCAGTTCAACATGGGTCACACACACACATTTAAAAGTGGGGCAGTTTGTTTAGCTTAGTTTGAGTGAAATGTGTTTTCCGATATGTGTGTAGGTGTGTGTGTGTGTGTGTATAGGGCTGTGTGTGTAAGTGTGCATTGCTAGAGATTATCTTCTATAACTCTAATGTGATTAAAGAAGAAATTGAAAATCTCATAGTGTGTTTCCACCTTACACACTGACCACACACACATACACTGACCCCGCCCCCACACACTGACCCCACTCATGGATGCCATACACATTGACCACACACATACAGACAACACACACACAGACATTGACCACACACAGACTACACACACGCTGACCCCATACACACTGACAACACACACACACACACACACACACACACACACACATGCACACACAGATGACAAACAGACTGAGAGAAGGATGAAAGAGGAGGCAGAGATTCTTTATTTCTGTGGTTCACCGAATACTCAGTTGTAAAACTGACCGGACGGTTCTGGTTATCAAAACATACTGCAGAGCTGAAACGGCTTCACTTCTGGCTCTTCACACCATTAACCACAAAACACTGCCATCCGAACGCGCTGGCGGCTATGCTAAAGCTAACAGAAACCGTCTTTAGTTAGCATTAGCGGAGCAGTAGTGTTAGTTATAAATAGTTCTGCTGTGTGTTATATAGTAAAACTGCCCTGTAATGAATTGCCTCTGTAATAAAGTGGAAGGCATGGCTGGGTTAATAACTCTCTGGCAGCCCAAACTGGCCCTCCCTCCTCTTTCTCCGAAGACAACTGGACGGCTGTAGCGTTTCCTCAGGCAGCTTTTTTAGCCACGGCCAATCCGATAAGTCCAGCCAGTCCAGCCACGCCCAGTCCAATGCCTCCGACTATTGCCATGCCAACCAGCCCATCTGCAGAGAGGGAACATGTTAATTTTCACTTATCCTGTCTGATTTCTGACTCTGAACATGTTGACTGTGCTGGTCAGGAGTTTTGAAGATAGATGTTCTGACCTCTCCTCATAGCCTTGTTAATAAGGGTCTCCAGCTCAAGGGCCTGCGTGTTCCCTGGCTCATTCTTCAGCAGAGTCCTGATGTACTTCAGCGCCCTTTCATACTCCTGCAGAACCAGCAAGAGCAACAAACATCACAGCTGTGGAATCAGATCAGTGATCAGATAAGTAATGAGGCCAGTAATCATATCAGTTATCAGCTCAGGAATCAGATCAGGAATGAGGTAAGTGACAAGGTCAGTAATCAGATCAGTAGTCAGGTTGCATTGTGTACATAAGCGATCGCACAGAGAGAGGAAAAAAACACACGACTTGTCGACTTCTCTCAGGGGACTTGTGCCTCTGAAGTCGACTGGTCAACTTTTGTGTTAATTAGTGGTGTGCGGATCGATACTGAAATATCGATTTCTGCAGTACCAGTTATTTATGTTCTAGAATCGATTCTCATATTAAAGTATCAATATTTTAGTCATTTGGGGTAAATGTGTAGTTTATCATTAAAAGGAACACAGTAGTAACTATATTATTGTAGAAGGAACTATTTTCGCTTCCACCTGTCATAGTCATATGCGAAATATGGCTGTATAAAATGCATTGCGGCACATTGGTGTGCTCTCTTGCAACAATGGCTGACTGTAAACAGAGTCATGTGTGGAGCTATTTCACCTAATTAAACAATAAGAACAAGTAGTCTGATGTCTTGTATTCATTATGAAGCTATCATGTGAAATGTGCTACTTTTTATTTTGATTTTCCAAACATTTTTGTACATAATATCGGTATCGGATCAGTATTGTCGATACCAGCCTGAATTTTACTTGGTATCGGATTGGAGAGGAAATCAGTGGTATCGCACATCACTAGTGTTAATGCCCTAATGCAGCTAATCTGCTTCACCTGAACAACTCAGGCGCCCCCTGCAGGCTGTTTACAAAAACTACACTTCAGTACACCACCTCAGCACACACATACACACATTGCATACACACACACTGCAGTTTTTCTAGTGTAGTGTATTTTAGAACCTCACAAGACCTAGATAAGAATTAAACCATAAACGAGTGAAAAGAGGAGGATGAAAGAGGAGGCAGAGATTCTTTATGTCTGTGGTTCATTATAAAACTGTCAGGACAGTTCTGATAGGTGCAAAGCTGAAACAGCTTCACCTCTGGGTCTTCACACCATTAACCACAAAACAGAGTCACTGCCTCGTCAGCAGAACGCGCTGGAGGCTATGCTAAAGCTAATAGAAACCGTCTTTAGTTAGCATTAGCGGAGCAGTAGTTAGCTATAAATGGCTCTGCTGTGTGTTATATAGTAAAACTGCCTCTGTAATGAATTGCCTCTGTAATAAAGAGGAAGGCATGGCTGGGTTAATGACTCTTAGGTGGGTTGGATGGTCCCAGCCCAAACCAGCCCTCCCTTCTCCTCCTCCTCCTCCTCTGACTGAACGGCTGTAGAGACTCCTCGTGTGTCAGTAATAGATCAGTAATGAGGTCAGTAATGAGATCTCGGGATCTGGGCCAGATCAAACATCACAGCTCAGTAATCAGGTCGGTAATCAGGCAAATAATGAGGTCAGTAATCACATCAGTAATCAGGCCAAGAGTCTGAACCAGATTAAACATTACAGTCCAGAATTTAGATCAGGTGTCTGAACGAGAACATCAAAGACCACAGCTCAGTAATCAGATCAGAAATCAGATCACTAATCAGGTCAGTAGTCAGGTTAGTATTCAGGTCAGTTAGGTGGTCGATAATCAGGTCAGTAATTAGATTAGAAATCAGATCAGTAGTCAGGTCAGTAATGAAGTCAGTAGTAAGATCAGTAATAAGGTCAGCAGTCAGGTCAAGTAAACAGGTCAGTAGTCAGGTCAATAATGAGATCAGCAATTAGGTCAGTAGGCAGGTCAGCAGTGAGATCAGTAATGAGATCAATAATCAGGTCAATAATGAGATCAGTAGTCTGGTCAGTAATGAGGTCAGTAATCTAAACGAGGCGTTTCAGAATCTTCATGATCACCTTCAGCTTGTAGTTTCCAACAGCCAGATAGAATAAATAATCCCTCAGATCTTCTTTGGTCCCTTTATGAACGAGATCTGGAGAAACATGATCAAATAAAATATTAATATACACACATACGCACTCGTATACACACACACATACACACACACACATTAACATACACACACATACGTACACACTCCACATATATGTACGTGTGTTTTTCCCCTCCGAATGTTCTAACTCGTATGATGTCAGTGCTGAATCTGTTTTTGTGACAGTGAGCGGGTGTGTGTGTGTGTGTGTGTGTGTGTTTCTCACCCTCCAACAGTTCTAACCCCTGTGTGATGTCAGTGCTGGATCTGCTCCTGATGAGACACCAGGCGAACTCAAACGTGGTGTCTTTGGAGACACTTCCCTTCAGACGCTCTTCTCTGAACTTCTCCTCAAACTTCTGCCATGGAGATTAAAGCAGACACTGAATACACACACAATACACACACACACACAAACACACACACACTAACGCTGGACACACTCAGGATTTCTCTGTCGTAGAGAGTAAACTGAATGCAACACACACGCAAACTTAACACAAACTGACAGTGATGATGATGATGATGCGATGAAGATGATGGTGGTGATGTGATGATGATATGATGGTGATGCGATCACGTAGTTGTGATGATAATGGTGGTGATGATGATGATGTGATGAAGACGATGATGGTGGTGATGGTGATGATGAAGAAGATGATGATGTTGCTAAACCAGGGTGTGAGACTCGTTCCCCGCGCGGGGGTTTTGCGGAAAATGTTATAATAAAATATTTATAATTAATAACTAAATGACTGGATGTTTTCTTTACCTTCAGATCTTCAGGAGCTACGACTTCATCCAGCACCGCCTCCATGCTTGTTTACAATTACGTCATCCAGTCACGTGACCTACCGAGCCGCATCAGATCACAAAGGAATTCACAAAAGTCCCCAAATATTATTATTTAAATCAAATTAATATTAACGGCCTCGTCACACTGAACACCACCTGTTTATAAATATGAACATCTCCTATTATTTTTAAATCTGTTCATTCATACATATATTTTAATATACATCTATGTGCATCTGTTCATTTATTTTATAATCTACATTTGTTTATTTGTACTTTTATATCGGTTCATATGTATTTATTTATTTCTATTATTTACATGTATATTTATTTATTTCCGTTTACATGCTTTTATTTCTCTTTATATGTTACACATTTAGTTGTTATTTCATACTTTATTATTTCTTCATTTAGATTTTGTTTGATTCGGTTTATCTGTATTCATATATTACATATTTATTATATATTTGTTTGTTTACTTGTAATCATTGAATGTATATGGTTTATTTATTTTTGTACACTTAAATCTCGGTGTCGGGTCTGAAGTCCTGACCTGGGCACGTGCTGTGCAGGTGATTGGTGAGTTAATTAGTGAGCCTCACCTGGACGGCCAGTGTGTGAAGGGCGCATGCGCGCGGTTTAAAGCGCGTCAGAGCGGCGGCAGATCAGTAGTGAAATAATCACTGCGTGAAGATGCGTTTATATAGACTCGTGTGGTGAGCGGGCGCACACAGCATTTACTGCAATTTAATACACTTTCACATGATCTCATTTTAATACCCTTCAATTTAAAATACTTCTCCCTGTGTATGTGTTTTCAGCAGTTTTGTGTTGTTGTTCTCTGTGGTTTCTGCTACAGATGGTGAGTCTCTTTACTCTCCTCACTTAAATTAGTCTTAAATTAACTCTTAATACCCCATCTCCTTTGCTTCAGATAAATATTAATGTAAACATACCATTTAATGTTAATAATCAGTGTGTGGTTACATTATATTGGCAAAAGCTTTTATCCGAAGCGACTTACAATATGAGGCAACACTCATGTTTCAGGACAGTGTTAACCAGAGGAGATCTTTTATGTACGACTAGTGCAAGAAGTGGATTAGGAGAGAAGATGCTGTCTGAATAGTCGAGTCTTTAGGAGGTTTTTGAAGATGAAGAGAGATTATGCTGCTCTGGTCAGCTTAGGCAGTTCATTCCACCAATGGGGAAGCACAAAAAAGACCAGTCTGGACTGGGTTTGCCTTGTGCGTAGGGAGGGCAGAGTCAGACACTGTTTCTTGGAGGAGCGGAGGTAGTAAGCAGGAATGTAAGCCTGAATGATAAGATCAAGGTTGCTGGGAGCCGACCCAGATGTGACTCTGTAAGCAAGGTCAAGGTGAAGGTGGGGTTTTGTTAAATGTTTAAAAAACGGTGGTGTGTTTATCCTTTGTTATTGTTAATGATAAAGTAATAATTTATTATTGCAGGCTGGTTTGAGACTCGGTGCACAGATCGACATTTCTGGCTGTTTGTGAAGTCACGCAGCAAGGCCTTCCGAATAGAAGTACATGGTACATGCACAGAGTACACACAATACACACATCCTGAGTATAAATGATCCATGAACACATTTCCTTTCACATAGTACACATGCACACTATGAACACACTACACATGGCACACTATGCACTACACCACACGCACTATACACTATTAAACACAATGTACTTAAAATGTGCTTAACTCTACCTTAATTTACCCCTGAAAATATGCCAAGCCCCTTAATTTGACTTAAGTGGCCTTTAATTTGCTAACCAATCCCTCAATTTTACCTTAAAATTAGATTTAGGGCATGAGTGTGAAACCCCTTAATCGTAAACATAAGATATTAACTCAGGAGGTTCGGTTATTTAAGGGGCAAATTTTAGAAAGTAAGGGGGGAAATTCAATAGTTTTACCCTCTTAATTAGCCTTAATCTGTGCACCTTTTCACTTAATTTTCCTACATTTCCTGGAAATTAAGGTAAAAATGAAGGGGTTTGGTTTCGTAGTGATACACGCTACACAATTGACACGTGAATTACGCATGGACCGCATAAACTTTATCATTTACTGATCACGTGGCTTTTTCAAACGCAAGGCGTGTATTTTAACCAGAACCCTTCTGCCATCTACAGGGCATCCGTGGTATTGCACTTCAGCTACACAATACATAATATCAGGACCCCGGTGTAGTGCACGTAGTCTCGCAAATACACTCTGATTTTTGTTTTACCATATTGTATCACTTTGTAAATAACTTTCTGAAACATTGTTTTCCACACCAGTTAGCGCTCCTTTACCTCTGGACTGTATTTTGCTTATATTTACGGCGTTTTATAAATATATTAGCTGTGTTTTTAATTTTTGATGAGATGGGTGAGATGTAGCTGGTTAATGCTGTTGTCAGGGATGAGGTGGGGGATTAGATGAGGTGTAAATGCAGCTGCAGTCTAAACCTGATGACATATAGAAATTAATGGGTCCAGACTGGCGTTCAGCTCAATTTTTATTTATTTATTTATTTTAATACAAGAGAACCTGTTAATGGACAGCGTCTATTATTTTCACGGTAAAAGTTAACTAATTTAGGTTTACTTGAATTTGTATTGAATTGTATAAATGAGTTAATACGTGTGTGTGTGTGTAGGAGACTCTGGTGTGGTTCAGGTTCAGGGTCAGTGGATGGCAGAATGTGGATACACACTGAAGCTGGACCCCTGGGGAGACCTTACACTCCGCGTGTCCTACCTGGCCTGCGCCGTGGACAACCAGGTCTCATACATACTGGCACACATCCCCTTCTCCCTCTGCCTGTGCCTTTTTTAATGGACTCTATTGTGTGTGTGTTTATGTTTAGGGGGATTCTGAGTTCCGTCTCACTCTGTGGTTTGTGAATGAAGGTGTTGCTGGAGAGGACATTTCTCATCATCCTCTGCAGCTGTCCTGCATGCTGGAGGAACCGTGGCGCCCCCGAGAGGTCGTCTGTGAGCAGAACTACATGGAGGTGCTGAAGACCATTAGATTTAAAGCTCACACCCGCCAGAGAACTTTAGATCTAATGGACACTGTATACCTGTGTGTGTACATGTGTGCAGGTTTCTGTGGAGAAACGGCTTCCTGCTGGTAATCATAATGGAACACAGTGGGTCACACCAGCTCCTGCGGTAAGTATATATATATATATATATATATGTGTATATATATGTATGTGTATATATATATGTATGTATATACATATATGTGTGTATATATATGTATATGTATGTGTATATATATATGTATGTGTATATATATGTGTATGTATATACATACATAATGTATGTGTATGTATATATATATATATATATATATATGTATATGTATGTGTATATATATATG
>JBBPCY010029395.1:0-14257 GCA_037974405.1 Brachyalestes nurse | reverse complement strand
CTCCCTCCTTTTCTCTCTCTCTCCCTCTCTCTCTCACCCCTTTTCCTTTCCTTCCCTCTCTCTCAGGTCTGAGGTTAAAAGCTGTTCTTGTCCATCAACGTTTTCTAGCCGAAATGAGAGGGCAGTTTTTTCTTGTCTTATAGGGCACATATGTGATTGACACTTGTGCTCAAAAACAAAGAGCTTTCCTGTTTTGTAAACTATCCGTAAAAGTGTCCTTTACAAACAGTTTTCTTTGCCGATATTGGTGACTTGTTGAATAAAGTCATAGGCACTTTTACCCCCTTACTGTGATGTCAATCTCTGTCTAAAGCACCTTTGGGCCTTACAGCTTTTAATTATAGTTTGGAGAGAAAACTCAAATCATTATGTAGTCAGTGATTTTGATAAATATCAGATCATCGATAGAGTAAAAACATAAACAAAGCACAACTACAGTGAGAACTCACAAAGGATAACAGGCAATCCACAAACATATGCTGAAACACAGGGGTATATATACTAACTAGACAATGGGAACAACTGGCAGGGGAAGAGATAAACAAAAAACAAGACACAGGTGTACGTGATAACAAGGGGACTGATAAACTGATGATGAAAATATGCTTTTAAGCAAAGATATTAAGAGATTTTCATCTTGGCCCTCTGCATCATCACTGCTATCTAGGCAAACATAAAGTGGGTATAGAAAAGCATCCCTAAAAACAGTTCTAGCTGTATTGGAACTTAGAACATCCAAGTGAAAGATACAATAGCAACCATTCAGAAACAAATAAAAACAAAGAAAGTCGCTGAGCTGGATAAAGGATCACCTCACCATGTCAATTCTTTGTGGAGCCACCTTTTGCTTTAATTAGTGCCTTGAGTCTTTTGGGATATTTCTCTACCAACTTTGCATGCCTAGTTTGTGCAGTTGTTGCCCACTCTTCTTTACAGAACTGTTCGAGCTCAGTGAATTTGGATGGTGATTGTTGGTGGACTGTTATCTTCAAGTCATTAAACACATTTTCAGTAGGGTTTAAGTCTGAGCTCTGACTAGCCCACACAAGGACATTCACCCTTTTTCTCCTTCAGCCACTGTGGTTCCTTTTCATGCTGGAAGGTAAAGAACAGCAGGTTTTCCTCAAGAATTTACATTCGAAGCTGGTATTCAAGACAACCTTATTTAGAAAACATGTAGCCTGTATGAATAAAATAAGTTTTTTTATGTAATGCCAAAATTAAGCTTATATTTTTTTATATGCCATATCGCCTAGCTCTAGTTCCTAATCAACACTTGCCACAATCTGCTGTGAGTTCTTCAGAAAAAAAAATCACTTTTGGAGGACAGCACATTTGCGTAGTGTGCTGTCCATGGTTCTGAAACCGGACATTATAGGCCGGTTTCCTAGAAAATGACTAGTCCTGGACTGTATTTCTCTTTCAGTGGAAAATCTCAATTCAGAATACTGTGTAATCCAGGACTAGGTTTAATCCCTATCTGGGAAACTAATCCTATGAGTCAGGTATTTGGTTTTTAGAAATTGGCATATACGAGTGAAGACCTGCTTGTATATTTCTTTTAGCAGTCCAGCAAACCAAGGCTCTCTCCCGAAAGAAGTGAGACCAGCACTTTGTCAAATTTTCCAATTCTTTTCATCTCATTTCATTTACAAGTATTTAACTTGACTTGCAGAAGGATGATGTGCTCACTGGTAAAGGACCTGCTGAAATGAAGCACAACAGTTTGTTAAACATGGAGATCTTATAGAGTGTGAAATGCATCAAGTTATAAGGCTGCCTTTACAGAGTTAGGGCTTGGGGTTACATTAAGGCTTTGTGTTAAACTTTAGAGCTAAGGCCATGAATAGGGGTTCGTTTTTACCATTCATCTTTTCAGGGAGTGTGGAAACAGTGTTGTCATCCTTCTGTAAAATTCAATGTGGAAAGTGAACCTAGATGTATGACGCAGATTATCTTTCTTTCTTTCTCTTTCTCTGTGTTTAGCTTCAGCTTGTGAGTTTGCCGAAATAGTGGAGTTGTTGCTGGAGGCCGGTGCAGACCCATCCATTAAAGATGGTGAAGGTTCTCTGCCAGAAGAAGTGACCGAGTCCAGCTCCATCTCATCTCTCCTGCGCCAGTACACCGCCCCGAAAGGATAAAACAACACACACACACACACACACACACACACACACACAGCCCCTACACTCTATATCCTGCCCCCAGGAACCAAACTACAGACTCTTCCATCAGCAGGCCACAGCCAGGCTGACTCATCTTTCTGTATGACCATCAGGACCTAAACTCAGTAACCATTTTCTAGAAAAGAAAATATATAATGTTTATCATTTAAACGTTTAAGTTGAATTGCAAGCGGTGGTTTGTCGTCTGTAAAAGAAAACTCTCTTTAGACTTAGAACAAAGACTTAGGTTTAGATTTAGGTTTTGGCTTACGGGTTAGCAATATGATTAGGGTTCAGAGACCAACCATGGTTACTACTAGGTAACGCCGCTGTAGACAGTGAGGAATTACATTCACAACAGACTGACTGACTAAAGTTTTCATCAGACAGGTGGTATATTTCACAAAGCAGGATTTCTCACCAGAACTGGGTAATCAAAGTTGAAGATAGGGACTGACCAGTTAAAATGTTCCTGGTATTTTCTCCGATTGCACATGCTTCACTTTGGGTTTAACAGTTTAAGTCATTGAGAAATCCAGCTTTCTGAAATAGTTTGGTTGATTTTGAGTCTTGGTTTGCTCTGTCTGGCTGTTTCAATCTTTCAGTCTTTCACTCAAATGTAAACAACTTCCTACTTTAATTTTGAATGGTTATATTGAGAAATGTGATATTGTTCTTATTATTAAAACATTTGGAATCTTACTTTGGTCAGTCTTTGCCTTTGTTTCTGTGTGTCCTAAGGTTTAAAGTAGCAGTAACCCTTAACATCTTTCTGGGTTTTTTTTTTTTTTTTTTTTTTTTGAAAGTTTGTTTATGTTCCCCACACAACAAATGTGAAAATAAAAGCTGCATTTTCATGCTTTTTATACTTTTATTATAAATTAAGCCCTAATAACAAAGGTTTCAACTGGACATGCAGAGACTACACATGGCAAATCCTTTCTCTCACTCACACACACACACACACACACACACACACTACATTATTACGTCACAGAAAGTCTGTCAGAATGTTTTTCAATTAGCCACCACATGGTCAGATAGCAGATCTTCTTTAGCCTAAAGCCTCTCTCTCTCTCCCTCTCTCTTTCTCTCTCTGTCTCTCTCTCACACTCTCTCTCCCTCTCTCTCTCTCTCTCTGTCTCTCTCTGTCTCTCTCTCTTTCTCTCTCTGTCTCTCTCTCACACACTCTCTCTCTCTCTCTCTCTCTCTCTCTCTCTGTCTCTCTCTCTCTCTCTCTCTCTCTCTCTCTCTGTCTCTCTTGTACTTTCACTCTCTGAGCATATGAAACCTCAATCTGAGCACTCTTAACCACAGCTTGATGAGGCTAAAGCCCATTTATTTAAAAACAAAGGGAACACTCAGTAATCTGTCTGTTAGTAAATCTGCCCTTATGTGACAGAGTGAGCCACAATTCAGTCTGGGGGTTTGGAATAGCTGAATAAAACAGTAACGTTTGGTGCTCTTAAATAACAGGATGTAGGGTTTGGGACACTTGGTTTCCAGAGTGCGTTTGTCTCAGAATACTCTCTAACAAAGGTTTGAGAATAAATGAGTTTCGGCTGTGATATTCCTGATTGAATGAGTATGGTGTTAATAGTCTTCATAATATAAAAAGGGAAATATAAACACTAATCCATTCTCTTCTTTTGAATCGAGTTCTCTTTGTCCAAGCTTAGATGTTCTTGCTCCTGGTCGGTTCACTATATAGACCACAGGCTCTCACAGCAGATGATTCCTTATCAATCTGGAAACAAACACTAAAAACCCCAACTGATGTAGATATGATTGCCTAAAAGAGAAACAGCCGATACATGCCAGACTTGTTGACTGAACGGTGGAATGATGGACGTCTACAGGCATTATGATCAGGTGTGAAATCAGGCCTCAGGCGCACTTTTCCCTGCTCAACCACACCCAGCTCACCTTAGAAAAGACTGGTTAATTAGTTCATTACATTACATTACATTAATTTGGCAGATGTTTTTTTTTTATCCAAAGTGACTTACAATATGAGGAACCACTCAAGTTTAAGGACACTATGAGAACCAGATGAGAGTTCTAAGTACTAAAGTGTTGATGTTAGAGTAGTGCAAGAAGATGCATCAGCAGTAGAGAGACTCTGAACAGATGAGTCTTCAGGAGGTTAGAGAGGGATTCTGCTGCTCTGGTCACATTTGGCAGCTCATTCCACCAGCAAGGAACCACAAAAGAGAAGAGTCTGGACTGGGTTTACCTTGTGTGTAGGGATGGCGGAGCCAGACAGTGTTTCTTGGCGGAGGGAGTTGCATCAGGTGGGCTGGGTGCAGGGAGGACTGTACTTCATGGTCAGGACTGAAAACCACTGGTTTATGATAAATTTACATTTATCACGGAAGAATCCCATTATGAAGAATTGTGAGTGTCAGAACCATCTTTAAGGCAGACATCTCTGAATAACAATACAATGACTTGAATCTATTCTGGTGTTTATGTACTGTATCAAATTCCCATGTCATTGCCAAGTGACCTGTGCTGTTCCTCAGTATCTAGGTTGAACTTCATTGAATTTCAGCAGGCACATATGAGTGGAGCTACAAATAATACAGATAACTGATCAGATGAATCATTGCTTTGATTCTAGTCAAACAACTGACATTTGGGGCAGCTGGTTAGGATCGGGAGGTCATAGATTTGAATCCCAGTACTGCTAGTGGCACCACTGAGGTACCCTTGAGTAAGCTACTCGCTGGCTGCCCGCTGCTGCACTTGGTGAATGGGTTAAATGCAGAGAAAGAATTTCACACTGTTCACACTGTGTGTTGTGCTGTGGTGTGTCGATGCGTCTCTGTAAGGGCCACTGGTTTCCAGTGTGTAATGCGAAACAGACACAGGTACTCAATCAGGGTATGGATAGTTCTAACTTCAGATTAACCAGAGCATGTCAACCTGCACTCCCCTGTGAAAACAGCACCTATATTGTGTCCATATTTATCTGAAATGACTTAAATGTGGTTTTAATGTGGTTTGAGTCAAGCGTGAGACGATTCAGGTGTACAGCTTGCATGACGCCAGGTGGTGGTGTGGTAATGTAAGCTTCCATTACTTGCTGGCTGCTTCAGTCTTGTAGCTCCAGTGCAAACCTAAAGTAAACTTTGGACACCAGATCTAGACTGATTGACTACATCTAGGTTACGGGCTTTCCTTTGATTTGATTTTCTTGCCAGATCTTCCCTTGAAGATAGATATTACTGTTACACATTTTCTGCTGGCTGGCAAACGTTAAGCAGGGTGGAGCTGGACTCAAGCGCTGCATTAAAAAAAGCCCAGTACAATGACATGCCATTGCTTTTATCCTGAAAAGCGTGGGGGGAGGGAGAATATGGAGGGAGGCGAGAGAGAGAGAGAGGGAAAAAAGAGCATAACAAACTCTGCCATCTGGCACTAATGGTGTTAGGGAAGCGAGATGAGAGGAGACTTGTAAAAATACAGAAGCGTTAAAGAAAAAAAAAGGCTGAGTGGGACAGGGCCCGATTTTAGAGGAGTGTGTGAGGCTCTGAGCCTCATAATGGAGGGCTAATGGGCTTAAAGTCCAGCAGACAGGTCCAACACACGTCAGGCCGAATGACAGAAAAAAGGACAAACGACTGAAAGCATGAGCGACTGAAGCCCTCTCCACAGGTCCACAGACTAAAACCGTTCATACCAAACACCTGAGTGACACCACACTCTGTTCAAGAAACCTGAATACTACACTGGTATTTAGGCATTTTAAACTCCATTCTCTTATATTCTGGAGCAACCAACCCCAACGCTGTTTTAGTCAAAATATTGCACCTCATAGGTACACAAGTCCCATGTTTAAAACGTTTTGAAAATGCCAGCTCCATTCCCTGACTACAGGGGACAGTCTCCCTGGAGCAACCTGGGATTAAGGGTCTTGCTCAGGAACCCAGTGGTGATATACTGAAGGTAGGATTTGAACCCATGACCTGTTGGTCCAGAGGCAAGTATCCTACCCACTAGGCCATCACTACCACTCTAATAAAAAAACACTAGTGGCACTTAGTGGCGGTAGTGTTACTTTTTGGGCATGTGAGATTTGTTCCAGAAGTTATAATGTAGAAGTTTTGATCCACACAATGGAAGGTTTACACCTTGCTGATGTTTACTGTTCCTGAGGAAACCTATGAGGTAAGAGATTTTGATCTAACAGTTTGGAGAGCCAGCCAGGAGTAAGACTAGTAAGAGTAGTGGCATTACTGTTTTCACATTATTGTTGTCCATAACAATTTTAAATATTTATTCTTTAAATCGAACATCTAGGTAGTGCTAGTGCAGAGCTGACCTGTTTAGATTAAATCTCTTCAAGGTCTTGACTTTTTCTGCATCTTAAATACATGCAAGAGCTTTTGTTATATTTTGTTCTCATATTTTGGCCAGAATAAAAGATGTTATTGACATTTTCTCTAAAAGCTTTCATTCACATAAAATATGTCTAAGTAAAATATGGTTCCAAAAAGCTGCTTGGGTGTACCGGTTTAAAAAAATTAATAAATAAATAAAAACATGCACTACAAATAAAATGTAACTGAATTGTCGTCAGTCTGTTGGCTGCATCCTGCTTGTTGTAAATTCTTAAAATACCTAAAAAAACGACCCAGTGTTTTTCCTCTTGCTAGACATAGCCAGGCGAACACTCCTGCATTGGTCAGGCCCTCAGGCTCTGGTTGAAAGTCCTGCCATGTCAGTTTTACCACCAGCAAAATTAGGAAGTAACTAATTAGGAAGAATCAATCTATGATAGATTGGCAACCTGTCCATTAGTACTGGGATAGGCTTCAGCACCCCACAACAGCTGGTGGCCTGGAGGTTAGGGAGTTCGTCCTGCAATCATAAGGTTGTGAGTTTGAATCCCAGGATTGCTAATAGCACCACTGAGGTACCCTAAACAAGGTACCGTCCCCACACACTGCTCCCTGGGCGCTGTGTTCCTGGCTGCCCGCTGCTTCACTTGGTGAATGAGTTTAAATACAGAGAATAAATTTCGTGCTGTTCACGTATGACAGAATGACCACTTTACACTTTTTTTGAACATGGCCCTAGCATGGTTAATAAACTTGGATAATGAATGAATAAGTGAATGGACAGAGGATTCAGCTAATCATGTTTTGATTTACAATGGAAGAGGTCAATGTTGTGAAGCAAAATGTAACTTTAGGCCTTCTGGAGATGCAGCAACTGAACTAGTCAAATAATTTCTATCAGAGAATAAACAGCAAAACTCTTTACTGAAAAGTCACTCTAGAAATGCTACACACAAGTTTTAATACGTGTTAGCGCATCGTCATGTGCGTCTGTATGTTAAATATCTTTTGCAAGCTGCAGATGTTTAATCAAAACTAGACATAAATGTTTAGTGCTAGCATAATACTACAATCCCATAGGGATGCTAACAGAGCATTATCTTAGAGGTGCTTTATCCATTGTTTTTAGTGAGTTATTCCAATATTATTGTACTTCACAGTGTAACAAGTAGACCTCTGAATTTATTTACTGACCCTTTAAAACAGCCAAACACCTCCATCATCCGAACGTTATTGAATGTTTCTGAGACTGAAGCTCTCCTCCACGTCCTTCAGGACCAATCATGAAGTTTCATCCGACAGAGAAATCTGTGTGTGAGAGAGATTAAGCTCAGGCTGAATGATTATTTACATGTTAATTTATTCCTTCCCACCCTAGAGGTAGATGAATTGTTCGCTTCAGGAAGTTTGTAATAAAAGCCCTCAGATCGATGATAATGGCATTTGCGTTTGTGTTTGTCATCTTTGCAAAAGCAAGCATGCAGGAATTTGCTCAGATTTATCCGTATCTCTGAGCTGTAAGTGGTGTGTAAATTATCCGCACTGTTTGTGTGGTGGTTTGTCTTTGTAAGGCAGCGCTATTAAAGTCCGGACATTAATGACCTCGGCTGCTCCGATCAATGACTGAGTGCAACCAGCGTTACTCTGTTTTTTAATGCACGTGTTTGTGTTTATTTATGCTTGTATATGTGTTTATTTATTTGCGTATTTGTGGCTATTTTTGCATGTGCTTCTGTTAATTTATGTGTGCATCTTTAGGATTGTTTGTTTCTTTACATCAGCAAGTTAGGCAGTGCATGCTGGGTGGAGTGTGTGTATTGTTTTATGCATGTTAAGTAATTTGGGTGGTAGTGGCATAGTGGGTAGACCACTACCAAGAGGTCATGGGTTCAAATCCTACCTTCAGCAAACCACCACTGGGTCCCTGAACAAGACCCTTAACCCCAAGTTGCTCCAGGGAGACTGCCCCCTGTAGTGAGGGAATGGAAGTTGCTTTGGATAAAAGTTGCTTTGGATAGATTTTGTATGTATGTATGTATGTATGTATGTATGTATGTGTGTGTGTGTGTGTGTGTGTACATACATAATATGTATATTTGTGTGTATGTGTGAGCCAAAATATTATGACCACATGCTGTTCCTTCTCTGCAAGCCACCAAAACATCTACATGTGGAAACATGGCACCAAGACTTTAGCAGGAGAGGTGAAGCCACCACGGATTGGACGTCTTGTTCCAACACTTATCACAGATGTTTGATGAGACTGAGATGGAGACCAGGACACAAACCATTCCCAAACACTGTGCTCAGTGTAGCAGGGTGCATTATGCTGCCATCTGGGAATATCGTTGCCTTCAGAGCAACAGTGTTTAGGTAGATGTATCAAACTGACATCCATGTGAATGCTCAGAGCCATAGTGTTCCCAGCAGAGTATTGCCTGGAGCTTTGCGCTGACCTGATCAGCTTGTTTACTTCACTCAGGTGCCAGCTCTTCCCCAGGTAAAAGAGAACATGACGCATTAGACCAGGCCACCTTCTCAAACTGACTTAAACCCTTAGAACTCCAGCAGCACGGCTCCGTGTCAGATGTCAGGCTGAGCTTGTTGTTCCTATGTCACATAGAACCAAAGTTATTGTACTTTCAAAAACATGCAACAATAACCAGTACTAGTGTTTTAAAATTGGCCTCACATG
Organism: Brachyalestes nurse; assembly: GCA_037974405.1. Lineage (NCBI taxonomy): Eukaryota > Metazoa > Chordata > Actinopteri > Characiformes > Alestidae > Brachyalestes > Brachyalestes nurse. Next base: position 5,051 of record JBBPCY010029395.1, on the reverse strand, counting down.
CAAATGCAAAAACGAACAAAAATGTCTAAATGTCTTTTATTTTAGGTCCTAAAAACAAACCTAATCTTTAAACCCAGGACAACTTTCGGGATAGTCCCCGCCCACAAGTGGGAGGGGAAAACCCACAGAGGGCGAATGGTCGAGCGGTTGCCCATCAAGCAAAAGTGCAGCAAACATCTGTTTTACACCGTTTTTATTTGTTGAAATCAGATTTTACTGATATTCTCTGTGTTCTAAAGATTAGGGTCCAGTCTGACACTCATGTCCACTGCAGTTGCATTCAGTGTTAGACCTGGGTTAGCATGGGCTCTCTGACTGGTCAGCCTATTTCTCAACAGGGTACACTGTGTGTTCTGAAACCTTCCTCCTGTAACCTGCAAATGTTTGTGACTTCTACCACAGCAGCCTTTTTGTCGGTTTGGACCAGACAGGATAGTCTTTGTTGCCCTCGTGAATCTGTGAGCACACAACACCCTGTTACTGGTTTGTAGTTTGTCCATCCTCAAACCACCGCCAGGACACACTCACTGCTGCTGAGCAGGAGCAACTTAAAAGCCTTACTGCTTCAGATGTGCTTGGACACAGTCACAACTAATTGGCTTTGTTCAAAGTCGTTTAGATCCGTCAACCACTAAAAACTTACTTGCCTAAAAACTTTAAAAATAAAGGATTTTTAAAGGATTTTGCTTTAAATGACATGTACTGCGTGTAGTATGCAGAGACTTGAAGCCATTTCAAACCTGGTGCTGCTGTGTTATAACAGTAAACATGTACTGAGAGTTGTTTTACTCGTTAACAGCATTGAGGTTACGACCCTAATTTTAAAAGTATGAACCTAAATCGATCCTAACACGTATTTCTTCAAAATTCCAAGTCAGAAGTTAAGGGCAAGTTGTTTTTCTAGTGAGCATGTATATAAGTGTATATATAAGTATGTGTGTGTCTAAATGTGTGTGTGCATGTATTTGTAATTTGTCCCCGTTTCATAAAGCGGTTCCCACTGAGGGATTAAGGGAAGATTTTACTGCACAAAACAGCAATCTGCTGCACATAACCCTAACCACACAACAGCCCAACAACAGCTGTGCTGCTTCTGCTGACTCTGTGTGTGTGTGTGTGTGTGTGTGTGTGTGTGTGTGTGTGTTTGTGTGTTTGTGTGTCTAAAGCTAGGACAAACAGTTATATTGTCCCACATTAGACCTCAGCACCACGAGGAAATAACAAAAGCGTTGAGGAATCCATTCAGTAAGTTTAACCTAATGCAGATACACCCAAAGCTCAGCACTGTGTGAGTGTTTAAGGTTAGGATCAGGATTAAGATCAGGTTTAGGATGAGGGTTGGATGGACTGCCGGTGTCAGAAATGCTCCAGAAGGATAGATTAAGTCTTTCATTTTCATGATAAGCTGTATAAGTATCAGGAACGAACACTCAGTAATTCACTTAAAAGCTTTTTGCATCAGACGCGACATATGGCAGCGTTTCCTTATGGCAGCATGAGTTGCTAATCCTTTTATATTAAACGGAATATATGGTATAAGTGTGACGTCACTGTCTGACACAAGCCGTCATGCTGATGTCAAATAAAACAGGCTGCAACAGACAGATACAGTTTAAAATGGCAAAAAAGATCTATGAGGCTAATGTAACTAATGAGTAATGGTCATCTATGCGCACCTGTTAGCATGGAACACACTGCATGCCTGTCTTGTTTCAAACTGCACCCACTTGTTAAGCAATCAGACATTTTTGTATATGTTTTCTTACATTAGGTGACACAGAGACATTCTATGGCGTCTTACTCAGTGTCCGCTACGCCATAAACATGCATGAACAAAACTGAAAAATTCAAATGCAGTCTCGGAATTCGAATGCTTGATTCCAAATTTCTAAGCTGTGCTCTAAAGAGCTTTTAGGTATGAATTTGTAAAGTTACATCTTAAATAAGGAGTTGAATTGCTTACAGAGTAACAGGATAAATGCAACACTAAGAATAATTTTTTTTGGTTCAAATCATCTAGTTTTATGTTAAATAACTCCATCTACAGGTTAATTAGTTGTAATGTAATGCACATTTTCTCACCAGAGCATAAAATCTTTTGCAAAACAAAGGATTCATTTTCTGTAACCCCTTATTATTGCTACAGTTGTGGGTATCCGGAGCTTATCCGGGGGTCAATGGGCGCAAGGCAGGGATTCACCCTGGGCGCTCACACACTCACACCTACAGTCAATTTAGAATAGTCAGTTCACCTGACACACACACACACACACACACACACACACACACACACACGAACGAGCAGGACATGGACTCGCACCCCCAACCCTAGAGATGTGAGGCAACAGTGCTACCCACTGCAATACGATGGGGCCCCAAAATGTACATAAATATATATTTAAATATATAAAAGCAAAACAACTTAATTTTATATAGGACTTCTGCATTTCCATCAAACCTATAAATGATTTATTTATATCGGTGACATGAGAAGCTACACCATTACCTTCAGAATCTATGAAGAACCATAAATTTGCAGCCCTTTTTTCCTGAGTCGTCTAATTTTGATTCTGAAAAAAAAAAAAAACAAAGTAGGCTAACCCAAAAATGTTTCTGTTTTATTTTTCTCCGTATAGATTTGACTGTACACAGTTCATACCATTGCACAGAAGGCATAAAGGAATAGACTCAGTGCTCTTTTCAAACACACATGGCAATAAATAGTGCTCAGAAAACAAGACTGCCAACACACTTTCTGAAACTGTACAAAAATTTACAACAATAAACACTCAAAGTTCAGAGGCAATGCAAAAAAAATCTTTTTCATTGTGTGTTTTGAGGTTGGGTTTGCTTCAGGTGCTTTCTTATAGCTTTCCAGTCATGAGCCTCTGTATAATATTGAAAAATCCTCATCAAATGCACTCAAATGAAAGATTATTCTTGGGAATTCTTTTCATTTTAGCTTCTATAATAACATTATGTCTCTCTGTCACTAAAAGATCAGTTCAGTTAGAGTGTTTGTCTTTATGGGAAGTTTTGCACATGCTCAGTGGACCTTAAAGTCGATGGTGGTCCGGTGGTAAAATAACATGAAGGAAGCTGTAATTTTACTCAGATAAACAAATATCACTAAATCCTGGACATTTCTTCTATAGCCCAATATTACTGACTATGATATTGACTTTATCTGTATTGCCAAAAATGTCACTGATGATTAGAAATGATAATTAGCATCATTTTTTGTTCGAGGCATTGCTGGTTTTTGAATATGAGATGTCCCAATGATAGGGCAAAATCTTAGAATGGATGAAAATACGCTACGCCCACTTTCAGCTCTAATATATTATTGATGTCAGATCGGTTATGATGTCAATTTGAGTGTAAGAAATGTGACCAAAGGGAAAAGATGGTCATATTTCACAATTCACTGATGAGAACTGATCATATCTCAGTCAGTGTAGTGCTGTTTACCTGAAACTAAAATCAAAACATTGTTTCATTGTTTAAGTGTTTACCGTGGAAATGGATGCTTGCAACATTTTGATTAAATGAAACTGAATTAGGTTTATATGCAGAAACAGGACAGAAGTTTGGTGTAAAATGATAGCTTTTGTTAATCTACATTAAGAAAACATTTCATTCAAAGTATTCATTTGAGGTGAACTGACAGAATTGCTTGCAATTTATCAAACCACTTTTCACAGTGTACCATCATCTTGGAATTTCTCTGAATCTTCTGAAATATTGACACCATTATTGATCACAAGCTTTTCATTTCAGGGCCATTCATTTTTAGTACCAAACAAAAAAATAGTGTCATTGCATTTGATCTTGGTTATTTATTAGTGGATAAATTAGTGGATAAATTAAACTCTGATAGGCATTTATCAATCTGCCAACTCTTGTACTTTTGAGTCAGTATATGAAGTAAATTAGCCTTGTCAGAGATTTACACTGTTTAATGTATTAAATGTGGTGATTTACATTCTGCAATGTCCTAAAAAACAAACAGAAGTGGCAAATCTGTCTTTGAGAAACACATACACTGCTGCCTCAGGGTAACACACACATAATAAAACCAAAGGGACTTTTGTAGAAGTGTGTGTAGTAGCACCTTTAAACAGTGCATCACACACACTCTTATTTATCTCCTTCCATACACACCCCAGTGACACGGAGCAGCACTTCAATACGACTGTTCAGAAACAGAAAAGGGCAGTTCTTCAATTGGGAGACCAGTTTATGTCTTCTAGGTACATTTACAAAGATAAAAATACTTTTCAAAAAGAACTGGTTTTATATGTTAGGTAATAAGAGCTCAAAACTTTTAAATTGTGCCTCATTGTCCCCCATCTTTACCCTTTTCACTTCTCGTTTGTATTATAAAAGGGGTAACATACATAGTTTGCTACATAGTTTCCCACAATAACTTGCCTGTATAACAAAATGTATATTTTTTACTTGTTATCATTACCATCATATCAAACATTTTAGTGTGTAATTACATTTATTGAAAAAAAAGGAGTTTCAGGGGAACACAGGGTTTTCTCAAAATTTTGATGGACATGAAATTCAATATGCTGACTGGGACAAAATGTCATTTGAGATTTGAACTGAAGTCAAATATTGCCAAAATGTGTTTTGTACTTTATTTCAAGTACATTTGAATTATTATTATTATTGTTATTATTATTTATTTATTTATTTTTAGTGTGATTCCCAAAAATGTGATAATCTAAGCATTTTGTTTTTCTTCAGTTTCACTTATTTCAGGTTGACACACAATGAGAAAATCTTAAGTGATGGTAATGAAAACGTATTATATATTCTTTACCCAGTTCTAATATAATAGCATGATCAGCTTTTGTGTATTTTAGGATTTTGCCACATTCAAGTGACAAACTAGAATATTACCTGAAATTGTCAAATGTGACCAGGGGCGTAGCACAAAGGGGGGGGGGGGGCTCAACACCCCCACTTTTGCTGAAACGGGATTCCACCCCCCCCTCCCCACTTTTGTCAGATTAAATTGTATTAAATTGGTTACATTG
>JBBPCY010029385.1:0-14257 GCA_037974405.1 Brachyalestes nurse | reverse complement strand
CTACTGTAATAATATTACCATTTTCAGACGAGTAATGCCTTACACTACTAGTTACTGAAAAAAGTAATATTATTACATATTATATTATTATAAAAAGTAATTATTATTACTTTGTAACGCGTTACACCCAACACTGCTGATGATGGCTAATATGTAAGAAAACGTTGGCATTTTTGGTATTGTAGGCAGGCATTAGAGTTTTGTAATGCAAACAACCACAGGAAGCCATGCAAAGGGTTCACAGTAGTAGAGATGTGTGTGAGAACTTTGTCAGGTGTGAGCTGGACTTTAATCTTGAGATGGCAAGTGACTGGAGTATCTGAGTAGTATCAGTGGTAAGGAATATCTGGATTTTCCTGATGTTATAAAGAAGGCAGTTGTATTTTTGGGAAAGATTATTGCTAACACTTTACAATAAGGCTACCTTTATGAAAGGTTTATAAATTATTTTTAATCAGGTTGTTAATTAGGTTGTAGACAGTTGTAAACATTAATAAGCAGTTATGAATAAGTTATAACAGTTGTCATACATTGATGCCTAATCATTATTTGCAAAGATGTCAGATCTTGCTACTTGCTGATTTTATCTTGTCTCTTTCTCAGGCAGAATATCAGACTGTGAGCTTCATCAGGTTTTTGTTGCTGCTACCATTCAAACACCAATAGAAATTTGGTTGCGTGACAGTGTTCCTCCGTATTAGGTGAATTTGACGTACTGATGAGTTCATAAATATCAGATATCTGTGTCCTGCCCAAACCATATCTGAGTTCATGAATTCCCTCATCCATCTTGTTTCTTGGCATCTTATTTTTATGAATAATTATTTATGAGTCACTAACATTTATATCTGGCAAAGGGGAGCATTATTGCAAAATGTTTTGATGAGATTAATGTGAGAAGAGGTTAAATTGAGGTTTAGTTTTAATAGAATCTTTTATATTCAGCTTAAAGTTCAGTTGCACATAACAGTTATTTAGTTCAATGCTGGTTAAAGAACAACTACAAAACAACTACAATGGACCATCAAAATAAAGTGCTACCCGATCAAAATGCTGCCATGGTTTATTCTTCACATTTGTAGATGTCGTGAGATTGTACAGCTCTTTCACTCCAGATACATGCTTGTGAATATTGAGACTGCAGCTATACAGGCCGCATATATCCTTCAAGACAGCTATAGAAAAATGAAAAGGCAATTTTCACAGCCATCCTCCATGTGTCTCTGACCAGAATTTCTGATTGATTCTGACTGCATTCTCTTCATTTTGAGCTCGGCGTGTGGTTCCCCATCAGCCTCGTCTACTCTCACATCCTCATTCACACAATCGTGAGCTTCAGCTGATTATGCGGTGGGAAACTTTACATTCCAATAGGTCTATCCTTTTTCAGTTAGGAGCCTAGAAGTAAGAGTACAATAGAAAGACTTATTTAAACAAAGTTTGCTTCCCTTTCATTTTAAATCTATTCCAAGAGTGAATTGTATATTTTTCTCCATTCCCTCAAATGTGATGTATCAGCCAAGACATGTTTGGCATCCAAAGTTTCATTCTTTGCTTTTGCACTGGAGTGTCATAGCTAATGGAGCTAACAAGTGAGCTTTTAGCCTCTGGGTTAGCATTAAACAAACTACATGCGTAAATCACCAATTGCCTCAAAATGCGTAATAAATAATCACTTTTCAATCACTTCAGTCACTTTTTTTGAGCACAATATTTTTGCAAGTGCAAGTGAATTGTTGTCACAACCTATTCATGCTCAACCAAATATTTTCTTCAGTTGGTATTATTAGATGGTGGGTTAAGCTTTACAGAATGCTGATACATGGATTTGATACATTGTAAACATTTATGTATTTTTTGTTTTAAAACATAATAACCTGTTGTGCAGTCATCAAGTGTTCATCCTGATATCACAAGATCATGACTTTGAGCCACATCTATAAGTGGGAACCTAGGAGGAGAAAATGCCTGGTGGAATTGTATGATGGAAAGAGTCCCTGCTAATGGGCTATTATGGGTTTTATTCCTGGCCAAGGAACTTTCTGTGTTGACTTTGCATGTTCCCCTTATGCCTGCATGGGTTTTCACTGGGAGTTCTGGTTTCCTCCCACAGTCCAAAGACATGCTCAACAGATGTACTGGAGATTCATAATGACCCCTAGATGTGAGTGTATGTGAGTTAAATTGGGCTATAAGCTTTTGAGCTGACTTTTTTGTGTAACAGTGTATCAGCTCACATCACTAGAGTCTCTCATTAAGCTGAATGGGATTTCTGCTACTATTCTGTAAAGCACGTCCACCTGGCAACAGTTGCTATGAATGAACAGCAGGGTATGCATTATTGTGCACCCGTTGAGAAATGACTATGATCCATGAGTGCAGATTTTCTATCCTTTTTATGGAAATGCTTTACACATGTGTGTGCCACTATTTGGTCTCCCAGTAGGTGAAACAGAGCGTGGCTACATGACTCCGTTCCAGCTCTGTCAGACCCTGCTGTTCCAGCCAGCAAGACCGCACCGAACATTTGTTTATGCGACACTTTGGTGAGAGAACCAGTGGTCAGAGAGGCAGAGGAGTGAGGCGTATTGTGCCTATCAGGTAGAGGCCAGAGTCAAACTCTAATTAGCTCTGCAGCACAAATGGAAAACTAATTATGACAAGTGCCTGGGGCCTGTCTTTCTGCTGTCCCTCTCTCACTGAATCATCCAACTGACTTATGTAAAAATGCATGGCACGTCATCGATAGCACTTCAATGTAGGCCACCTCTACAGAACAATTCTCCCAGTGGGATTTATAATTAAGGGGAATTCCATTTTTTCAAAAGTGTTCTTAATGAAAGCCTTTCTGAAAGGGCGCATCATGGAGGTGCAATGGTTATATTTACACTGTTATATTTAATGAAGCCTATTTGTTTCTCACAATATGTAACCTAAGTCATCCTATTAAATATGAAGACAGGATTTGATTTGATCATCTGGTGTTAAGAAAGGAATTTAGCAGTTATATATAATTAATCAGTTATAGCCATTGAGACTGTCTTGATGTAAAAAGCTCAATTGTAGAGAAAGTTGAGTCAAAATTGCTCCGCCATGGTGACAGGAGCCAGACGTCCAAAGCATTTAATGCCTCTAAAAAATAAGATATTGCACAAAATGGATGCAAATACACTGTCACATGTCTGAGATGAGTTTTGAGATCACTTTGTTTATAAATTCATGACAGGGGGGTTGTAATGCCATATAGTTCAAAAAGAAATCCTGTTTTGCATGAAGAAATGTTAAAGATTTGGTTAAATTCCCCTGTAAGCTACCACTGGTTAGATTCATTAAGGATGCAAAATCTTTAAAAAAAAATGCACTGCTCAATGACAGCTGGAGTTTTATGAACAGTTTAGAACCAAAATGAAAAATTTCATTACACAAATTACACCATTGCTGCTACAGAGAGTCTTTTTGCTGTTTTGTGTAAAAATGTGGGGTAGTGTTTGTGCAGTGGGATTTTGCCAGAGGTGCTTTTCCAGGCTTAAATCCACACATCAACACTCGTGAAAATCCCTGGCTGAAGCCAAAATAGGCTGTCTTCGACAACATCCAATCCGGCTGAGGACCGGAAGAGTTGGAGAACTAAAACATCTTTCAAAAGTTTCTATAATTGCTTCTGGAAAAGCCACTGGAAAAGCCTGGCCTTGCTGGACGTCTTGCTTCGTCAGGATTGTGGATGGCTGTCAGATGGGCAGGAATGACTATGGGATAAATAATTGTTTTCTTAGCCTATAGTGGCAGGCATGGGCCAAAAAAAACCTGCACATGAGCAACAGGAAAGAAAAAAAGGTTCAGACTGGCTCTGAAGCTTCAGCAGGCTTCTCTGATTTGTCAAACTGCAGGGGCTGCTTTTCTGGAGCTCTGTAGAGATGTTTGCAATCATTTGAACCCACTCAAATCAATAATAGCCTACAAATATTTCAAATTTGTTTTTTTTTCTTCCTGCCTTCTGCGTGCAATTGTCTAGTGCAGTACAACAGAGGTTGAAGATGAGTAAAAAACTTTTTTCCAGGTTTCGGCTTGCAGCCCCACGTAAAAGAGTCTTTCTGATCCCACGCTGTCTGATTTTTTCCCCACACATAGGAACAGTGAATCTTCTAGCTGTCTGAAAACTTCTCACATTAAAAAGCTGTTCTTTGGAGCCATGCCTTAAAAGAACCACTTTTGATTCCTTAAAGAATTTAATTGACTTGTTCTTTAATGAACCAGTAAAAGAAATTAGGCAAAATTAATTGGTACAGAATAGGCCTGTCACAAACATGACATCACATTATTTTGTGCAGTTAATCATGATTAATCGCATCTAAAATTGGTTCATATCTGACCCTAAAGAAAGATTTTCTCCCCATTTAAAAAAAGCGTGTTTTGTTGTAGTTAGCTAAAAGCATAATCTGTTGCTAAAGTCACTAATTAAGGGTTTTAGCTGTTTTGCTTTCAAATGATACTTCATAGTTGATGTGCACTGGTGGTGAATTTGCCATGACAGTAGCTGAAAACCATGATAATGAAGGGATTGGTAGAACTTGCAGTTTAAAAACAAGACTGGAATAAAAGGACTGGAATTATAAATGCTATCAAAGCAACAGCAGAGCTTCATCTTGCACTTCTGGATAATTAGAAAAGTCGGGGGACGGGGAACGAAACGAATAATTTTGTCCTGCTATAATGGTTCCGGTGCCAATGCTAAAAATGCTTACATTAATACTGATAGTACGCATCTCAAAGGAGACCAAGAAAAGTTATTTAACTCTTTTAGGAGTGAATTCTTTTAACAGTGCTGTGCCCTGGAGACTGAATTTCTCCCCTGTCAGCACCATTAGTCACCAAGAAGCCTGCATGCATGTACCTTGGAGCTTGCAAGACCTCGCAAGAGAAAGAAAAAGAAAAAGAGATGCTGAAAGGATGCTTAGATATACGTTTCTGAAATACTTGCTGCTGGATAACTGCAACAAATTCAGTAGCCATAACCATAACTTTATTACGTCTTTGAATATGAGTAATGTTATATAAGTAAAAGTAAAGTGGCCCTTATTGTCACATGTGAACACACCACACTGCAGCACACAGTGTGAACAGTGTGAAAACTTCCTGAGTGAAGCATTACTTGCAACTCAGCTCTGGATTTTAACTATAGAAATAATATTCAGTAAACAATGAGTTGACAACAGTTGCACATATATGGTGCTTTTCTACTGGTACAAAGAGCGGATCCATGAAGAAATGATTTTCCATTATAAATAAAGCGATCCGTACCTAACCCGTACCAAAAGCATGCTACACCCACATCACTGCTTTCTGATTGGTCAAAATGTTTCATCACAACATGGAAAGAGGCCATTACTTTTTATTGTTTGCACAATGAATAACAATGGAAATACAGACTGGAAAGCTGAAAAAGAACAAGCTCGACTGTCTGTTTGGGCCGAATATTAAATTTCAGTGGGAGTTTTCTGAGACACTAACAAATTTACCTGTGAGAAATGTATCTGTAAAGGTGATCCAGGACATCACTCAAACACAGCTCAAACACGACTATAAATAATAAAAGACCTCAATATCAAAAGCAGCTCTGACAGAAACACTTTCCGCTGGTTCGACTCCATGGACACGGTTTTTGGACAAAAAACAGCCATAAACTACGGGGAGAGAATTGCACTGCTGATCCATCAGAAACCATTTTCAGGTTCACTGGAAAATCAAAACGTGCTGCACCATTACGATACAGTTTAGGTACAGAACGGTTCCTGTACACCTATGGAAAAGTGCCTAAAGCGTTGTTTAATTTAAAAAAACATCCCTGAGTGTAACGGGTGCATCATAATCCCAAACAATCTGTTCTCTAACGTTCTAATCATACACTTGTGACAGTTCTCAAAACTTTTTTTAAGCAAATGTTCTTCTGCAGAGAACCATGAAGACTCAAAGATTGCATAAATGGCTCCTTGCTTTGTTGAATGGCTCTCTGTGATGAAAAACCTGCTGAAAACGGTTCTGTAACTACCAGTCAAACGTTTTTGCACATTCTCAAATTTTCTCAATTTGCATTGACGAAAAATACATATGTACAGTATGTTCAACATCTGAGTTCCTTTATTAGCCAGAAAGTCATTCATCACTATAAAAGCCACCAAATATAATTATAATTACTATTATAACGTGGATCACCAGACAAACTGGTATTTAACCGCCTATCAAGTGATGAAAGAGTTAGCGCGCATTTAAAGTTAAAGGACAGTCTAGAATTTGACTCACCACACAACTAGTGTGTCAGATATATATTGTTACAGATTCTTTCAGAAAACTTGTTTTATTTGACATATTTTCTTGTATTATTGTTCACACAACACAAATAAAAATCTGCAGTTCATGAAATAAATAGATAAGCGGCAAAAAACTGGTGTGTAGAAACTTTTGAGTGGTAGTGTAGGTTTATTAAAAAGACTCCCCACACTCACACATCTTGTTTACAAGAATGGTTCTTCCAGAGAAAGGTTCTGAGGGAACCACTTCAAAATGGCATCACTCCAAAGAACCCTTGCCAGCAGATTCATTTTGAAGAGGAGGCTTGGAGGACAGCAGGCCAGTGGACAACGAATGTGGGCACATTCAGCGCTGCCCGTGTCTGGTGCTACTTTCCTGGGCTCAGTGTGTGTCAGTGTGGAATACCAAATTATAGAGTACGACAAGATACTCCTGACAGCAAAACTCAGAGCTGGAGAAGAGACAGACAGCGAGGTCCAGATAAACAACAATCCAATGTATCTGGGCTGTGATAGGTTGACAAATGACTGGCTAACTTCGGAACTTTCTGTGAGACAAGAGCAGCGCTGGAATGTCAGGGAATAATTCAAATGTGCACTCCAGGGCAGTCTGTTACACAACACATATTTTTAGCTTTTGGGACATTTTCTTAATTCGCATCCGTTCTTCTCGTCTCATTCCTCTCCAGATGATGCCTCACCCTGGCGCCCTATTATTCATCCACCTACTGGGGAGCCGCATTATTGCTGTGTGAGGCTTCCGAAAAACTGATGTTCGTCTCACCTCACCGAAGACGTGGCATTTTTTTTCCTCCTACTGTCATGGTAATGACATTTCCTCTGTTCTTTTTGAACAGATGAGCATGATTATACCTGAGGCGTTTGCATTATTTCAATCACGCCGGATTATCTCGTACTTTTGCTGGTAATGGTTCTCACACAGAAAAATAGTGTTGAAATCTACATCAGAGTGCAGAAAACTTCAGAAAGAAACATTTCCTTTACTTTCACATTAAATGAGGCTGTTTATGAGATACTTTTTTTCCATGAGCAGCCTGCTTATGATGGTAGCACATACTGAAGATTAAAGAGGCGGGCTTTTTTCCTTCGCCTCTCTAAAACTTAGAAGAATATACAGCTTTTTTTTCCCCACACATGCCTGAGAACAGTCAGAGTGCAGCTATATGGGTGGTATAGAACCTTTAAAATATCTACAGAAAAATGAAAAGCTCATCTTCACAGCACTCCTCTGGGGGTCTCTGATGAGATCTGACTGAATTCTCCTCATTTTGATCTCTACATGTGATCCGCTATCGCAGCTCCCACAATAAGTGCTTACATAGTGAATTCAGAATGTCTACTGCTTATATGATAAAGAGGCAAAAATATACAACCTTATCCAAGATGTATCATTCAGCCAAGTCTGCATTTTAAATTTTGGCACTGGGGCTACAAAGCTAGCAAAGAGATAATGAGAGGTTAGCTGAAGGTTAGCATTGTGCAAGCTGCATGTTTATTTAATCACTTACTTACTTTGTTACGAAGTCTCAAATAGACCTGATTATGTGATTTAGGACAATGTATAAAAACTACAGACAAAATTCAGGCTCTCAGATGGCTGCTGCTACTGTTTTCAGCTTTGCAATATACTTTTGGTCACTGGTTACTGAGATTAGTGTTTGATGATTAAGGCACAATGCTGACCTGCATATGATGCTTAATTGAGCTTGTGTATGAGGCTATCTTCATTCACCAAACATGTCTCGACCGACCTTTGGATCTGATCCATCACATTAAACACCTTCCAATCTTACCTCTGACAAAATATTATCAGGAATAAGTAGAACAAACAAAGGCATAAAGAAGTAAAAAAAAAAAAAACGTAGACCACACTGTTCGGCTAAAAGAGAGAGGGAATAAGTGATGAAAATGTATGTGAATGTGCCAGGTAAAGTTGGCCCCTGTCCCAGGCTTATGCACTTCACTCTGCAGTTCAAGGAATAATGTAGAAGTAAATCTAAGCTGATGGTATTAGATCTCTTTTTTCATCCACAGTTACAGTTATACCTGGAACTGCCAAATCCAACACTAATGGCTATACATCTTCAAAGGCAGAAGAATAACTCTCTGGAGTTAAAGCTATGGGACTGGGAAGATGACATAAATGGATACACTGGGGCAAAATTATTAATAAATAATGAGTTTACATTATTTACAACTGGTGTCATACAGGCATTATACATTTATATTCAGTATATATGTGGAATAGGTTTCCATGTGCTTCAGAGTGGCCACATTTTACAGACAAAAAACATTAACATGCACACGGCTTGTTCATCGGAGCTCCGAGTTGAAGCAGAGCCTCAAACTCTTTTAAACACTCATTCATACATAATGTCCACTGTAGATCTTCATGCTTCTTTGTGTTTCTGAGTATCTCCCCCGCACTGATAAACATTTTTTTCTTATCAGAGCTGGTTGTTATCTAGAGTCCACCTACTAAAAATAATATAATGTCAAATCAAATTTGCCAAGTTAAAATTTGAATCTTGATTATAAACACCTTTTATGTTAAAAAATGAGAGTCAAAAACACTGCTTCTGATGCTTTTCCCAGGAAGACAGCATACCCCTGACATTAAAGCAAAATTCTGCATGGATGGATGATCATAAGCCATCAAAAGAGTTTGAGAGAATGGACTGGAGCGCAGAATGCTCATTCATTCAAAAAAGTAAAGGTAAAAACAATACCTATTGATTTCATGGCCACTCTAAGTAACAGTCAATAAACTTATTAACTTATGGTCCAAGATGTGCTACTGTCCAAATAAACAGTTTAATCCAATATAATTTCAGTTTTAACATTTTTATAAAAAGGTGTTGTAGACCTGGCCAGTGAAGGCTGACTAATTGTTGAGCCAGAAGGAAGAAACTAGTGTGGACCAGCTGGAGGGGGAGTCCTCCCGCCAAAGCAGAGATCAAAGTGCAAGGATTAGCAGACTCCAGATGAGTGGGCAGAGCTACATTGTACAGGGAAAACGCTCCGTCATACATTATGCATGCAGGCGAAACGCAGGCCACGTCTCAAGCTGCCTGACCCATGTCGGAACCCTTCCTTCTGTTTGTACGGGGCATTGCCAGGCCAATCTCTAAACCCTCACATCCCCTTGAAATACAAAGCCCCACCTTCTGAACTCTGTCTGTGGACTACATCTCCCAATTCCCTTACATGGCAATCAGGGGGAGCGATCATGTCCTTTGACCGCTGAGCGCACCACAAGGCGCACCTCCATCTCTAAATATCTCACAGAATCATAAGAGCCTTTGATCTCCTTCTTGAATTACATGTGCCTTGTCCGACAAGGTTAAACCCTCTATAAGCATGCAAAGGTTCATGGTACCAGTATTTTCCCCAGACTATTAGCATTCTGAGCTGTGCAGGCTCCAGGCTAATTCACTGCCATTATTCAATGAAAGCCATAGGTATGTATATGTAGTCTACAGAGTAAGATCTTCTAACAGATAATAAAGTATAGGTCAGCTGAAATGGGTTATGCATATAAAGGGACCATGATTCATTCATAACAAAATTGTCAATGCTTCTGTCAATCTTTCTTCGCTCCAAGGCATCCGGCAAATACTCAAAAAGTTGAGCCTAAAAGCAAAACGTGTCAATCATATGGTCAGCTTTCACATTTAGATCCAGAGATCTGCAGAATACGAACTATTACCTTTAAACAATCTTACATAACCTCTGTCTCTTTAATACCATGATATTATTCAAACAGCTACAACATTTTAATGGCTTTAGTTAGTAAGGACACAGTTTTGTGTACAATTAAGCCAAGTCATATGTGAGACTGCAAAAGGTGTTTTCACTTATAAAAACATCTAATTTAGTCTATCCTTAGACTTTATCTGGGCTCTAATGTCCATGTTTGATGTGACCAGTGATCATGAAACTACTGATAGTGACGATATTTTCATTCGTGCCAGAGGCCACATAAAAGGGCATTTTTGATCACAGGGACTTATTTGAGTCCTTGTTCTATTATTACATTTGAAGGCTATCAACTATTAATGCACTCCAATAAATAATGGAGCACTATAGTAAAAAGTGAAGCTTCATTACAGCAAGATTTGAGAAGCAGATCATGACTTAAACATACGTGTCTTCCGGGCAGAGTCTTCCACAAAAAGAGAGGAGATGTCCTCATCCACGCCGGCTTCATTACGGGCGATGCAGGTGTACGCGCCGGTGTCCTCAAAATGAACGTTACTGATGTGCACCTCGCTTCCATTCGCTGTTTTTTTTTTTTTTTTTGGAAAATGAGACAAGACAGGAAAAAATAAATAGAAGAACAGAGTGAGGTAGACACCTTAAAAAGATGTGACTGAATGAAGAATAGATATTTCCCTCCAACAACTTCTGTGGACCCTTCTCCACACTCTGAAACCGAAGCAATTCCATTCCTGTTAGTCCCCCTAATGGGAAAGCCAGTGTGTTTTTGATAGCAGCCAGAAAATTCATGTTGTTCCCAAGTTGTCACATTGGGTTTACTTTAAACAACTGGCTTTGTGGAGGAGGACTTTTTTTTGATGATGATAGACCTGCTGGGAGGATTCTGGATATGAGATAAGCTCTGGGTCCTGACAAACATGCCAGTCATTCATACCCTTTAGGTGCTAGAGCTCTATAAATGACTTGGACAGACATTAGCCATTAGATTGTATGGAATACAACATATTAAGTGTCAAAGAAGCACTTGCACTACACAGCACAACCAGTTTCTTTCAGCTTGTCCTTGAATAGTTCTCTGTATAAAGTATGATTGTTGTTTTCACTGTGTTGGTGCAGTTCCTAAACTGGAAACAAATCATGGAAACAAAATGATCTGCATGTTAAAATAAATGTTTTGCCAACAACTATAAGCTTTAAATAGCTTTTTTTATTTTCATATTGCAATGTTACAGTGAATTATTCGGTAAATATTTTAATTCGAAGTCTGATGCTCATTTTTTATGGAGGAGCACTTAAGTCCATTAGCTATCTTTTAGCATGTCTCATGTTATCAGTATACTCTATGGTCATAATAGTTTATTCATAGCATAATGGGTTTTGGAGCCTTAAAGTTTAGTATTATTTTAGGACATTAATACAATCTGGTTGTTGTGACTCGATCATGGATGTGCATTACAATCATTTCAAATGCAGCTTAGCCAGTCAGATTTTAGGATTAGAAATAGCTATTTTAACCATGTTGCAGTGGCAATAGCATTCTTTTCACTGTAGCCTACTCCATGTTAGCGCTTGAATGATAGATTGATTGTCTCATCTCATTGTCAGAACTAGGCATTACTAACAGTTATAAGAGGAATGCAGTGTCCACGGCTAGCTCACCTTGCAGTGTGAGTTGTTTGGACAGTTTGGTGGCGATGTCCATGCCGTTTTTCAGCCAGGACAGTTGTGGGTCAGGAATACCCTCGGCATGACACCTCAAACTGGCTGTGACCCCAGGTTCCCGTGCCTGGCTCTCGGGATACACCCGAATGACTGGAGGGACTGAGAGAGAGAGAGAGAGAGAGAGAGAGAGAGAGGCAATTAGTGAGCTTTGTACTGTATATAACACTGTGTGAGAGAGAGAGAGAGAGAGAGAGAGATAGTGAAGTGACCATTCTGTCATACAGTAACATACCACAGCACACAGCGAGAACTTCTTTCTCTGTATTTAACCCATTCACCAAGTGAAGCAGTGGGCAGTCAGGAACACAGCGCCCGGGGAGCAGAGTGTGGGGATGGTACCTTACTCAAGGGAACCTCTGAGGTGCCACTAGCAGCCTTGGGATTCAAACCCATGCCCTACTGCCCTAACCACTAGGCCACCAGTAGCCCTAAAGTGAGTGAGTGAGTCTGCTAGTGAGTGAGTGAGTGAGTGAGTGAGTGAGTGAATGAGAGAGATAGTGAGTGTGAGAGTGAGAGAGTGAGTGAGTGAGTGAGTCAGTCAGTCAGTCAGTCAGTGACTGAGATGGTGAGTGAATGAGTTAGTGAGTGAGAGAGATAGTGAATAAGTAAGTGAGTAAGTGAGATAGATAGTGAGTGAGAGAGTTAGTGAGTGAGAGAGTTAGTGAGTGAGAGAGTTAGTGAGTGAAAGAGTGAGAGAGTGAGAGAGATAGTGAGTCAGTTAGTGAGTGAGAGAGTGAGAGAGTTAGTGAGTGAGAGAGTGGGAGAGATAGTGAGTGAGAGAGATAGTGAGTAAGAGAGATAGTGAGTGAGTGAGTAAGTGAGAGAGTGAGCAAATGAGAGAGTGAGAGGGATAGTGAATGAGTGAGAGAGTGAGAGGGATAGTGAGTGAGTGAGAGAGATAGTGAGTGAGAGAGTTAGTGAGTGAGAGGGTTGGTGAGTGAGAGAGATAGTGAGTGAGTGAGTGAGTTAGTGAGTGAGTGAGAGAGTTAGTGAGTGAGAGAGATAGTGAGTGAGTGAGAGAGATAGTGAGAGAGAGAGTGAGAGGGTTGGTGAGTGAGAGAGATAGTGAGTGAGTGAGAGAGTTAGTGAGTGAGAGAGTGAGTGAGTGAGTTAGTGAGTGAGTGAGTTAGTGAGTGAGAGAGATAGTGAGTGAGTGAGTGAGTTAGAGAGATAGTGAGTGAGAGAGTTAGTGGGTGAGAGAGATAGTGAGTGAGAGAGTTAGTGAGTGAGTGAGTGAGTGAGAGAGTGAGAGAGTTAGTGAGTGAGAGAGATACTGAGTGAGTGAGTGAGTGAGAGAGTAGTGAGTGAGTGATATAGTGAGTGAGTGAGTGAGTTAGAGAGATAGTGAGTGAGAGAGATACTGAGTGAGTGAGTGAGTGAGTGAGAGAGATAGTCAGTGAGTAAGGAAGTGAATGAGCCCTCAGGGCCTCCTGCTGGGTATGAAAGGAGGACGAAAGGCTCTTTCTGGAACTGGATGCCAGGTTCATTTGGAATTCCTGTCACACGCGACCATGGTCTCAATGACACGGCGAAAGCTTTCCAGCATCCTATGTGTGGCACCAAATTGGCTCTATGTGCTCACCAGAGCAGCGGCAGCCAAACAAATGAGCTAGATAAATAGTAGAGAAGCCTGTTGTTGAGGAGCCATTGATTTTTTTTAAAGCTGAGAGCCATTGATTTCAGGAGCTTTCTTTCAGGAAAAGAGGTGCACAGGGGAGAGGAGCAGAACAATTCATCATCTTTCCTTCCTCTAAAGGGTTTCTTTTGTACAAACCTTCCTCTTCCAAAGCAGAAAAGTCATTTGGAAGTTTGGGTCATGACATGGTAGTGCCTCAGGAAGCTGGCATTCATTTAATGAAGCACTTTTAAAACTACAGTCTCCTAACACTGTGTAACTCTTAGAAGAAACTTCTAACTAAAGAGTGTGTTTATATACTTATAGTTCACACCCATAGTTCATCATAACAAGTTAACAAGTTCAAAAATATGCCTTAAGTGTAAATATGCTTTAACCCTTAGAACATGAGTGTCACGGATCCGTGCCAAAAGTGCAACAATGGTCAGTTGTCATCATACGGCAAAATGAATCCTTATATGGAAGTTCCCCTGGTTTGTGTTGATGCTCGCGGTGTCAGACGTCATGCTGAGCTTTGTTTGGTGTTCCTGTGTCATGTAGAACCATATAAAGTTATTGTAATTTCTAAACATGTAATAATAATAACCACATTTAAAACACACAATTGAACATAAAGGACAAAAATGAAGAAATTTATTTTATTTTAGGTTTTAGAAACAAACAGAAGTGGGAGGGGAAAACCCACAGAGGGAGGTTCTAGACTGTTTTACACTGTTTATATTTACTATACACTCTGAGTTCTGAGAGTAAACACCGGTTCTAGACTGTTTTACAGTCTGAAATCAGAGTTTACTGATACACTCTGAGTTCTGAGGGTAAACACCGGTTCTAGACTGTTTTACACTGTTTATAT
>JBBPCY010029336.1:0-14259 GCA_037974405.1 Brachyalestes nurse | reverse complement strand
GAGTCTTTGAAAGTCCTTCAGGAAGCCTGGAGAACTGTTCCTCAAGAACACATTAACATACAAGAGAGTCTGGATCTTTGATGAAATGAGGAGGGATCAATACAATAATATATATATATATATAGCATAACTTTTACATAACATTTACATTGTTGTTGTTTTATTTTCAGGTCGGGCACATCGAGGGGAAGTCGTCCAAAAGTGGCCGTTTTCCGGTCAGTTTCGTGCAGAAGTTGGGAGAGTGATCCTTCCAGAAGCTTCTGCCACATCAGCTCCCACTGCTTTCAGCTCCAGACGTGTCGTCGTCCTTCTTACCGGGAACGAGGTCCTGAGACTCGGCCAGGAGACGCCGCAGTGAAACGGGATCTAACCCTGGGACTCTTCTGTGGCGCTGTGCTGATGGAGCTATCGCGGTTTAGCCTGGACTTCTCACCGCTGTACATACGCCGCCTCCCAGCGCGGTAGCTCTGTCTGCTACCATAATGCTTTGGGCGCCCCCTACCTGCCATGTGCTGCAACTGCACTCTGCTCAGCTAGCTAACTCGCGTCAAGTTAAAAGACACTATGCAGTTGCGGTGTAATACGTGTACATGTCTCGGCTAGAGATAGACTCTGGTTTTCGCCGCAGTTCGGATGTTCGGTGCTCCTGAACAGTCGTGTCCCGCTGTGGTAGTTTTAGCTTGTTAGCTAAAGGTTGGGATTAAGCTTATAACTAAACAATAAAATGCTAATAATAATCACAGAGGAAGATTCTGCTGCTTATAACAGTCTGCTCTCTGTCTGATCAGAAATTAATCCTCATTTTATCTGGAGATTATTGAGTCTGACCTGTTTCTAAACCCCCCTTTAGGACAAATAAGGAGCAGAAGAAAAAATCAACTTAAAACAAAAGTTCTCCTGCTGTTCTCATTGGTTCTCAATTTCTTCTCTTTAAAACCTTATGGATCAAAACTGTCTGACTTTGGGAGTCGAGACTTGAATTTGTTCACTGAGATGAATTTCAGATGTTGTTCAGACTCATTTATAAGAAAAACTCTGATGATCTGAGCTGAATAAAGATCAGAGCAGCGAGAGAAAAGAAATTTCATTTGAAGGTCTTAAACTGGGATCGGGCTGAGCTCTTTCCCAGGAGCTGAATTTAAGAATTGTGAGAAAATGGTCAGAATCTCAGATTGATGTTAAACTGAGTTCAGTTCTGTTTAGGAGAAAGAGGACGGAGAAGATCTGACTCTGAATTTCCCATCAGTAGGAGAGCAGAACAGCTGTAACTGAGCGGTGCAGCTGTATTTGATCAGATCGTGGTTCTTCTGTGTTTCCCGACTCATTTTCTGATGGGACCTCCAGCGTCGGCCTGTCCAGAATGAACTGGAGAAACAGAGGGACGATCGGTGGACTTTATTATCCAATCAGCACTTATTAAACCGCACAGTAATAAAACATCTTCTGAACGTTCCTCACTGTTCCTCTCCAGCACAGCGAGGCTAGTGTGTGGGATCTTAACTTTTACAGAACGAGGGACACTTTCTTTTACACGCTGCTGTTAAAAGCACACATGGATTGAAGTTTTCCATCGCTATGACGGATTTCCGTCAACAGAGGGCACTAAAGCTCAATTCTGAGATTGATGCAGATCCAAAGAACAAATTTGTTTTGGGGGTGGGTTAGGGGGTAAACAGGTAGGGTTACAAGCTTTGGCAGACAATGTTCTGGTAAGGCTGTCTTTTTCCTTGGTTTAATTACGATTGAATTATTCTTCTGAAAAACTAAAAATAAACATGGTTTCGGCAGCTTGCTTAAATATTGATGACTGCGGAATAACGTACAGGCTACAAGTTTTCAGACGCTTGTTTAAGATGCCAGACTTCATAGTAAGGAGAAAATTATTCCCTACCATTTAGTGCCGCATCAGTCTCAAAGGCTTTTAATGTCCCAAAACAAAGACTGCAAAAGACTTGTTGCCTGGTGTATCCAATAATAATAATAATAATAGTAATAATAATAGAAATAGGGCATAATAATAGGCTAGTAGTAGTATATTTTACATTTTCAAAAAAAGATCGAAATAGAACTTATTTATGATTGGAAGTCAGTGGTGTGTCGTGAAGTCTCTCATTCGCTAATAGTAGCTATAACAGGTCGGAAAACAGTGGAGAAAACCCATTGCTTAAATAGATAAATGAGTCAAAACTCCGAAGCTCAATTATCAGGATGGTGTCGCGAGTGCTGTAGGAGCTTATGCTCCGGTTTTGCCAGCATGGAGGCACTTCTGTTAAAAGAACGTACAGATCAGAAAAATGTATTTATCCTCGAGGAAATTGCTTTATAAAGGCAGAACTGCCCTCGAGCGGGGATTGAACCCACGACCTTGGCGTTATTAGCATCACGCTCTAACCAACTGAGCTAACTGGCCACTGTTATCAACAAAACAGTGAAGAATAAGTGCAGATGGGCTTGGCTAAATGAAATGGGCGATAATGGCAAGCCATTTAGTTCATGGTGAAAAAAAGATGAAACTGGCAGGTGTGTGCTTTTGTTTGGTATCTCATCTAGGGGCTTAGGGGATAATTGACAACACAGTGTCCTGACATCACATGGGGGCGTGGCCTATATCTATTTCCAGACTTTTTCACTAATATCACAGATCTGTACATTTAAATAAACCTGTTTAAGATTTTATGTGGTCAGTTTTTTTTCCAAAAAAGATTAGAACAGCTACAGATCCACCAATAGAACAGAACAGCTAAATATTCATCAATAGAAGAACAGAACAGCTAAAATGCACCAATAAGAAAACAGAACAGCTAAAAATTCACCAAAAGGACAACAGAACAGCAAAAAGTTGATCTGAAGAACTGATGATCTGAGCTGAATAAAGATCAGAGCAGTGCGAAAAAAGAAATCGGGCTGAGATTAGAGGAAGCTCTTTCTCAGGAGCTGAATTTAAGAAGTAGGAGGAAAAAATAAGAATCTCGTAAGAATTGTGTATAAATACAGAAGCTGGAGGAATGGGCTGAAAGAGCTGAGGAGACCAAGGGCTGAGTACTAAAGGGAAAACTGACAGTTTCGTCCCGGCAGAGACACCGGACACCGCGGGTCGATGGGTAATGGACCCTCAGTCTCGCTGGTGCCGGAGGAAATGAATCCTTATTGATCCTCAGAGCACCAGTCCACCTCTCTGACTGTATGTGTGTGTGTGTGTCTCTCTCTCAGAGCTGATTTAATTCCACCACAGCACTACAAGCTTTTATAATTTACTAAATTCACTTTTCCAATAGTAATACAGGAACCGTTCTGTATCTAAACTGTACTGTGATGGTACTGAAGTTGTATCAGGTTCTGGTGTTCCAGTGTATCACATTTTGGTAACAGAGTTTCTGACTCAGTTCTCTCCACAGTTTATGGCTGGTCATCCCAAAACGATTTGAATCCCATGGAGTCAAATCGGTCTTTTATCATTTATGGTCTTGAGTTTTTCATTTTTAACCCAGATAACTTGTTAGTGACGTCCTGGATCACCTTCACGTTTCTCACACCGTTAAAGAAACATGGAATTTTTAATAAAATTAGCAAAGAACTTTAAAATTGCTGCTGTGTGTAGTTACTCTACCAGTCAGTTTCGACACACTCTGTGATTTTCTATATTTGTCACTCGATATTTACTAAAAACACACTGTTATTCTTTGCTAACAAATAAATTTACAGTCTGTTAACTTCACTCTTTATTATCCTGGAAATGTCATATTCTTTATTCATTACTACTGACCTACAAAAAGCCCCCTAATATAATTATAATTATAGTTATAATGTAGATCACCAGACGAGTGTTAGATATTTAATGAAATATTAAGTGCTGAAACAGTTGACGCGTGCATTTAAAGTTGTTTCTACAAAGATAAAGATATCGGCCAGATTGGTCACACGGCCAGAAGTTTTGTCCTGGCAAGTAAAAGCACATTAAATCTGGTCCTCATGTCTAATTCAGAGGTCAGGTTAGGAACATCACAGTCGTATGCAAGTTTTGGTGCCCCCTTGTGAAATGACAGTAGAATTCAGTTTAGACAAATGTTTGATAGTATGTTTACGTTTACATTTATGGGATTTAGCTGACGCTCTTATCCTGAGTGACGCACATCAGAGCTAAAGTCCACATCTGTTCTTCAAACCTGTAAAGCTAAACTTACACCAACGTCCTGATCTGATCAGAAGAAGGAGTTCGTTCCACCACTGGGGGGCCGAGACTGAAAAGAGTATTGATGCAGGTCTTCCTCTTCTTTTGAGCAAGGAGGTTCTGGGGGACGGGATTACGCCCCGGCCCAAAATTACCATCGGCCCACGGGCCTATGCCCGATGGCCAGTCCAGCCCTGCATATACACAAAATGCCAGATAAAAAACCTTACAGTTAAGTTAATCGCTGGTAGCACTAATAGTGATTAGGAGTCTGTTATTGCTGTAATATTGATTAGTAGTAGATCAGTAATATTGGTGTAAGTAGTGATATTTCACATGGTAAGATTATTGCACATAGTAATATGTTGCACATAAGGGAAGGATTTAGCACCTCACAAGAAAACTGTACAACCCGTCTTTTGGGTACATTCTGTACATTATTTTCAGAAAAAATGACTTTTTCACGTTTATTTTATTTAGGTTTCCGCCGCTGCATTAGCGCTGCAGTGCAGTGGAGCAGCTCTCTCAGCACAGTCTGCATTATTAATGGAAAAAACCTCTTAACGACTTCCTGTTCAGCCTTTTACAGTCAGCGCAATAAATCCTCCTCTGAAAAGGTCCAGTGGAAGAGGCAAGCGGCAGCTGCACGGGGGCAGGGGGGAACACAGGGGGGTGGGGATGTTCTGTTTTAATATTCCTCTTTAATAAATCGTCTCATCTCGTCTAGAACATTCTGTCAAACCCGGGACAGGTTTGTTCTTTTGGGTGACCCAGCATTTACACACACAAACACGCACACGAATACATACACACACAAAACAAAACCAAACAAAACAAAATCAAACGAAACACGCACATACACAACACCCCAAACCACACAAAAAAATTAAATGCGTGTCCCTCTGTGTAGCATAGCTACATATCTTTTGTATGTGTATGTGTGTATGTATGTGTGTGTATATGTTTCATTTTATTACACTGTGGGGCCTTGAACATGTCAGCACCCTGCACTGTGAGGACCGAATGTAGAGTGGGGACCAAAAGTCTGAGGTTGTGTTCACACTGCCAGGAAAACTGGTTTTGTTTATTAATTCTGATCTTTAGACTTGATTGTCCAGATTTCAAGTCATAGTTGATAAAATCTAATTTGGGCAACCAGACAATAGTCACATTTGCTTAATTATGTATCGATATTTAACCGTGACTTGTCAAACTGAGTCACAAGTCCAGAGATCAGATCATATTTGAGCTCAAATCAGTTTCCATGTGATAAGTCAGATTCCATGTGGCTTCTTGAGAATGCAGATTGCCTGACCTTCCCAAATCAGATTGGCTGAGAATTCAGATTTAAGTTGTGTATGTGAACTAAAGGCCTGAGAGCAGTGCTGAGAAGACGGCAGCAATCTTCTCTATTTTAGACCTTTTTCCTTACAAATTACATTAGGAGAAATATTTTGAGTGGAAGGTAGAAATTGAAGGCTTGAAATTTTGCATACATTTCAGAATTTCGTACCATTTAGTGGTACGTGCCTTTGCCTTAATGAGAGCACGCCCTTCTGGCTTCCGCAGCACTAGTTTAATTGGGGGCCTCAGATCAGATCCACCTGAGAGTCGTCCAAACATGCATCTCAGTAGAAGCGTCACAAAAACACACCTTCTGTACAAAGGCTTTGACATGGTCACAGTTCTGGGTGAGTGTGAACAGGGGTTTAAAAAAGGTTTAGCTATTTTCATTTGTTTTAATTCTAAAAATTCAAAAATTTTAGTTACAGGTGGCTTTTAGTCAATCAGCCGAAACAAGCTGTGGGATTTGGTGCTTGTTTCTTTGGTTTTTATTAGATGTGGTAACGTAATTATGAGCCTTGTTCATGTGGACACTGCAAGACTCACTGCCATCTAGAACCATGGACTGAAGTATTTTTAGTGTTTCTGATAATTGCATTGCAGTTTACAGTTTGGAACAAACAAACAAACAAACAGGTAATTCAGATGTATGACTTGCATTCACTGAAAGAAAGAAAGCGACCCCTGAGGTTTTGCTGTTAAATCAAGTTTATTGTTGCTTTTGTGTTCTTGGGCGTGTCCATGTGTTTAAAACATAACATCATTCATTCTGTCCGAACTTTACATACATTCATGTTAAGAAATAGAAAAAAAGTTTTAAAGGTTGTTTTCCCACACATTCAGCCTCTGTTCCCTGAGCCGACGCTGTAAGCGAGTTCGTAACGAGGCTCACTGCAGGATGGGGAGGGGGGCTGTGTGTAGTACAGAAAATTAGAGCCGAGTTTTATCTGATTACATGGCTGGATATCTCTCACAGTGCTAATCCCACATCAGAAGCATTTTAGTGAATCTTACAGAGCTGCTGCTTTATTCCTTCTCTGGCATCATTGAAGCTGCCCATTTGGCAGCTGTAACACATTACGCAACACCTCTGCGTCACCGTAACAGCAACATAAGTGTTTTCCTACAAATCCCTTGTCTTCTGTCCTGACCTGGGTGAGGATCTGACTGCAGCACAGCTTAAAAGCATGTAGATACTCTCAGTAGTACAGGGTTTTATTGAGCTCCAGTAAACAGATGATTTTTCTCTGCGAAGATGAAGATAAACAGGTTCTGTACCTTCTCACCCACTGGGCCTCCTTTAATGGGACTGAAACAAAAGTTGTGTCTCAAATCAAGCCTCGAACCCTGAATGTAAATTTCTGGTATTGTGGCCAGGAACACATTCTACCTCTAAAATGTCCCAATCCACAGAGCTCTGGAGTCCCCCATCAAGAGACTTCTGAAGTGGCCTGCTCAACAAAATTCTAGAATGATCCGTCAAAATAATTCTAGAATGCTCTACACAACAGAGGTCTAAATCTGTCAATCAAAAGAGTCCTAGAATGGCCTGGTCAACAGAGCTCTAGAATGATCCTTCTTCTGAACAACTGACTTCTGGAACAACTTGGACAACAGAGTTCTAAAACATTCCTTCAAGAGACTTTTAAAATGGCACGGTCTACAAAGTTGTAGAATGCCTCTCTGACTGAGCTCCAGAATGGTCCTTCTCTAAATCAAATGCTTTTACATATGTTGCTCCACTATTTTTATTGCTACTTTATGGGATCCTCCAGCCTGGCTCAGGAAACAGAGGTTAAAACATCAACTTTAAATTTACAGAATGCATCCAAAGCACCTCCTCTTTTCCTCCTAGCCTCTGAAATTCTTTTGATCTGCTCTGTTGCTCTCCCAATGCACTAAAACTCATTGTTCCCAAACAGTACACTTATTAATTAGCAAACTGTTTTGCAATTCAGCTACTTTGAACACATTCAGCATTGTTCATGGCATAAATCCACATTATTCAAGAACACACAGCACCCACAAGGCCATACCATTTACATTGAGATGCATTCTGCTTCAGGGAACAAAAAAAAAACAGTATAATGGCTAAAAAAAACTATTGAACGTGTGTTGATTTGTTTCATAAAATGGAGAGTGTAGAATAAATTTACATTTACTAGAATCAATAAAAAGCGTAGTCTCACAGCAAGCTCACTATGCATAACACTAAACAGCAGTACATTCAGGAACCCCTGCCTAGAGCCTGGAAAAACCTGTTCTAGAGTTCTACAATTCTAGAGTGGCCATTCAAGGGGAGTTCTAGAAAAGCCTTAGCAAGAATGTTGAATGGCCCCAGACAAAATAGTTCTAGAATCTCATTATGCAAGAAAGTTCTAGAATGGTCCTGGATAAAGGAGTTCTAAAACAGCCTGGATAAGGGAGTTCAGGATTGGCCAGCTCAACAGAGTTCTAGAATTCTCGAGTGAACCTTCCAGGGAGTTCTAGAATGACCAGGTCAAGAAAACTAGCAAGTAAATCTAAGCAGTTATATGTTTTCTTAATTAGCAACACCTAGTGTTTCTAAGGGTTAAGAGAGAAAAGTCTGGTCTCAGGCTTTCCGCAGAAATAAAACTACAATGAACTTCAGTTTTCGGACACAGGGACGCACAGTGCGGTACATTCATTCTGCGAGTGGGCCCAGTCACTGAGGTCTTTGGAAAAGCTTGTTTTGTTTGTGTTTTTTTTGTTGTTGTTGTTGTTATTTTTTATTTATAGCAAAAACAAAAACTGGCAAGGTGCAGTGCAAGAAGAAGGAGGTGGTCCGGCCGAACCCAGGGCCGAGTCGATACAATATCATGTGCACACTGTGAATATACCATCTACAGACTGAGTAAGGCATCGGATGAACAATCATTGTTATGTACATCTTCAGAGAGAGAGAGAAAGAGAGAGAGAGTATACGTTATTGTAGTGGTAGGTTCTGGTTAAATGATACCAGTCTAGATCCAACAGCTGAGTGACTGCTTGAATAAAACATTAAAAGTTACATTTCTTCAATGATTTTCGCATACACACACAGACATTAGAATGATTCTAGGATTAGCAAATCTCTTCCATTTTCCATTGAACCAATTCCTAGAGAAAATTGTGATTTCTTCATTCAGCAAAAAACTGAGTTTCTAACATTTAACCGCCTGAGAAAAAGGAGCCCGATGTGAGGTAAGGTATCTAGCTAGCTACGTTAGGTTTGGCTAGCTTTCAGGTTGTCGGTCTCCTCATCTGATATCATTTTCTCTAGCAATGGTTACATTTCTGAGTCCCAGACAGGAAAAACATTAGAATGGATTTAATATTTTTATGGTAAATATTGACTGTTTTGTGCAAGCAGCCACGGAGACACGACTCTAGAAGAATCTAGATTTACTTCAAGCTTACAGAGCCTGTTCAGATGCTAACAATGTGAACGTAGCTTGGATTGTTGATGATATGCCTCTGTACATTTACAGGAGTGACCCAAAGCAGCTTAACCTATTTACACACACACACACACACACTCTGGATTAAAGTCCTCCACTGACGAGGGACATTCAGGTTCTCATATAATCTCAGTTAGAACCTGCAGGTTTTATCTGGAGACTTTTTTGCGCTTAGTAGCCCTTTGTTCGTGAAAGAGTCAGTAGACTTCGAATGGTCTACAGCGCTGTTCTCTGAGGGGTTGGAGACAGAACACACTTATTATGTCTCCTAAAACAGCCACGTCTGAAGCGCTTGACCGCTAGTTCCCTACGGGACCACCGGTCAAAGGGAAACAACCAGATTGGCCTTTCGGGAGACATGGAATATTCAGACACCCAGTTCTTTGGAACGAGTGAACACCCCAGGTTAAGTGATCACGTAAGTGTAGGAGTTGCCCTCTTTATTGGATCCCTAAGTTGTTTCCTACAGAGGCAACAAGGGCCTGATTTGTGACGCAGCCACGCCCAGCTCACTTTCTGATCATTGGTTTGAACCAACCACTGAACTGTAGGCCATTTCATTTCACACTGGTTCATCATGGAATGGCTTTTGATCAGTTTAACAACAAGGTGATCATGCGACCGTGAAATTGCCCCAGACTGAAGCCTCGGCGTCCCGGCAGAGACCAGCTGACCCATAAATAAACTGGGATAAACAAACCAAATGGGGACCTTTTATATCCTGACTGTAAACCTGAAGAACAGTGACCTGATGAGGCCGTCAGGTGGCTTTTGTCAATCAACAGGCATGAAAGGAAACTCCTCTGGTTCAGCCAGAGGTTCAGGTCCACAATGATCAGGGAGCACACGGAGGAACCAGCACTAAGTCTGGGTGAAAAAATCCAGCAAAGGTCACTGTACTCATTAAGAACTGGCAAGCCTGGATTCCCCCAACTCTCTCTCTCCCTCTCTCCCTCTCCCCACCACTCTCTCTCTCTGGCACAGAGTCTTCCAGTCTGTTCTGCTCTTGGCCAGGAATAGAAAGTCCCTGGTGAAATGCTCTACAGCTTCATAAACAGTTTCTCCTGCACTCAAACACTCAAGAGGAGAAGCTTTTTTTGCACAGAGAGAGAGAGGGAAAGAGAAAGAGAGAGAGAGAGAGAGAGAGAGTTTGGAAATGGGGACTAAATGGAGAAAGGAGGTCAATCAGTATCAATAATTTCTGCAGTCAAAATGGCCACATAGTTATATGTGTACAGCCATATGCAGACGTTTGAACACCCCAGACAAATTAGATGTTTTGTTGAATTTCCAAGTGTATATAAGTAAACGGTTCCAGAGAAGTGTGCGCTGGAGGCCCTGGTGGACCGTAATTGTACTGCAGGTGTGCCGCGTGAGGTCATTTACAATACATTTTTAATTACGTTTTTTTTAATTGCTTGAAAAAAATATGTAAATGACCAAATATTTGCATTCTAAAAGTGCACATCTTTCTAATTTGGCCAGGGGCATACAAATCTTTGCACATATCTATATATATGAATATATAACCATCATGTACCAAAAATGCATAGAAATAATTTCTAACGGTTGTCAACATTTCTGCATTATGTGTAGATTTCAATCAATACATCAATTACCTGATTAATCATGAGAGTCCTACATTTGCAACACAAAGGTACATTTCTAACCCCAGTTTTGGTTTACAGCGCCCCTACTGACCCTACTGATCAGGCCTGTACATACATGCACCCCAAGAACAGCACTTGATCTGCTGTCAATCAAAACCCAAAAGCAAGGCCTACTGTCAATCAAGAGGGATGCTGTGTTGCTATGACGATACATTCTGAACCAAAGCCAGGGTTGCTAGGCAACAGCAAAGAGGAAGCCTGAAGTACATGTTTTGAGCTAGAGGAGGCTCCGCCCCCTCTTGATCTAGACCAACTCAAAAAAAATAAAACAAGGTGTAACCACAGCAACTGTCTCCGTGGACGATGGAAGAGAGAGAGAGAGAGACAGAGGTTGGGTGGTTAATTCTTTCTTACATAACCTCATTTGTCCTCCTTTACCTTCTTACACACGCACACACACACACACACACACAAAGAGCTACACCTGAGACTCTTCCCAGGTGAAATAGTGAGTCTCTGCCTCAAAAGAAAACAAGAATAATAAACACAATCTTCTGTCGTCTCTCTCTCTCTCTCTCTCTCACACACACACACACACACACATACACACACACAAAACGTATATGTGAAATATCTCACACACGTTTCTGAGCATGACTTGGGTCCTCACACTGCAGCAGAGCTTCAGAGAGTCACATTCAAGGAGAGAAAATGAGAGAAAGTCCAGGTCCCTAAAAATGTCCAGGACTTTGCATGAGACCAAAACAGAGTTACTTTCCACGAATGTCCTCCATCTGTCCTCCAGTGTTCCAGGATGGAGAAGACGCTCCTGTAGGCCCTTCGACCTTCAGGCTTACAAAGCCAACAGGGAATGAAAGCAAACGGGCCACAACCCAGAGGAAAAGAAATTCAGAAATTCAGAATCTTCTTTTCTGTCCAGTTTCTCCTTAACAGAACTGAACTCAACCTGAGATTCTGACCATTTTCTCCCACTTCTTAAATTCAGCTCCTGAGAAAGAGCTTCTTCTAATCTCAGTCCGATCCCAGTTTAAGATCTTCAAATGAAATTTATTTTCTCTCACTGCTCTGATCTTTATTCAGCACAGATCATCAGATCTTCAGATCCACCAGAAGATCCAGAAGAAAACTTGGTTTCTTATAAATGAGTCTGAAATTTGTCTCAGGGATCAAATTCAAGTCTCGACTCCCAAAGTCAGACAGTTTTGATCCATATGGTGTTAAAAAGAAGAAACTGATAACATTAGCATCAACGGATTAACAGTTGTGTTTTTAGCATCAAGTTTGGCTAGCTAGCTGCTGGATTTGCCCGGGCCAGCTTTGCTAAGGGGAAACAGATGTGGCTCGGTTAGCTTGGTTAGCTAAAAACAGGAAAAAAAATAACCTAGTCTGGTAATATATTATTTCTGTCTAGCAGAAGATTCTCTTTCAAAAAGCTTTCTATTGTGGACCGGCAGGTACAAACACTTGCGTGGTTCAGCCAGCCATGCCAGGAGATCCTGCTGACCTCAGGGGAAAGAAGATTCATGGTAAATGTCATGAGAAAAAACAACATTTGGATGATGGTAGATTTAGTTTCCAGTCGATAGGTTTGGCCCCGTTCTGCCTAAAGCGGTTCCAGCAAAATTCAGGGGGCCTTTAGGGAGGCCAGCCTCCACATTCATCTGACCGGAAAAACGAGGCTACCTGAGTTCCCAGGGCACCTGGAACGCTTAAATAGCGAGCTAAAGATGTGGAAACAATTCAAACAAAGCAACAAAAAAAAATACATACAATTCACCCCCAAGATGAAATTCTACTGTTTTGAAGCTCATAGATTCACTTGCAGTCATTTCGGGTTATAGAACAGCGCCACCATGTGGAGCAGGCCGACTTTCAACTACCGCAGTTTTCCGAAAAAAATAATTCAAACAATCCAGATAAAGCCGATTCAGTGCTTGGGATGCTGCCACCTTGTGGAGCAGGCCAACTTTTAACTAGTGCAGTTTCTTTCAGCGAAAGAGAAAGAGGGAGATGTGCGTTTTCGCCCGCTCTGAGCGTCGCCTTACGCAGGACATCCCACACAGGTAGCAGAACTGTGTTCATACTAAAGCAGCTGGAGTGCGTCAGTGTCCGCCCCCACAGAAGTGTCCACCAAAAAAATAGAGAACATTTTTGCAACAAAAAAAAATCGGAACTTCATTTTTAGCAAAAATTGTGAAAAGTACTAATAATTTAAGCAGTTTTTTCCTTCTCCTGTGAAGATTCCGAGGTTTCCATGGCGATGGGGGCTACTTGAGTTTGACGGGCCACGGCAGGCAGGTCCGGAGACCCAGCATGGATGTGAAGACAATGGCGGGCCGGTGCCGCTTGAAGCGCAGCCCCTTCTTGAGCCTCTGCCCGTTTTCACTGGCACGCAGCTCCCCCTGCTGGACGGAGGCGGTGATGCGGCTCAGCAGCTCCCCGTGTTCAGCTGCCTGGCGCTCGGAGCGCACAAATGTTTCCCGCAGCTCCTCCAGTCGGCGCTCCATCTCACGGATCACCAGCCGGCGCTCCTCCACCTCTAGGAGGCGCCGCCGAGCTGCCTCAAACTCCATACTGGAACTGGGGGTCACCAGCTTGGAGGACGGCGCGGTGGACGGGCCGGATGGCGGCTCCGATCCGGGCTGAGCCGCGGGCAGGCGCTGGAAATCGCCCATGGAGATGGACCGCCGCTTCGGGGGCAAGGACAAGGACTCTAACCGGGGAGAGGATGGGGGTGGGGCCGTAGTAGAAGGGGGTGGGGCCACTGAAGAAGAGGGTACGGAGTGACAGGCCTCCGCTTTGCCGCCGCCGCCGCTCTCCTGCTGCAGCTTCTTCATCTCGCAGCAGAAATTATGCTGAAGATGCTAATGCTAGCAATGCTAATGATGCTAATGATGTTCTAGTCCTTTTCTCTGACCTGTGATGGGGGAGCCGCGGTTGCTTCTGTCGCTTCTGGATCCACCGAGGCACCGAAGAAAAAAAGATAAAGAGAGAGAGAGAGAAAGAAAGTGAGAGAGAGAGAGAGAGAGAGAGAGTGAGAGAGAGAGAGAGTGAGAGAGAGAGAGAGAGAGAGAGTCGTGATGTTGATGCCAATGCTGCTTCGGTCGCCCTTTTCTGCCCACCCGAGCACAGACAGGCCCTGCTGAGTGATGCCGCTCTCGTTTTCAGCTCCTGTTAGAGAGAGAATGAGGGAGGAAACGAGAAAGAAAGTGCGTGAGAGAGAAAGAGAGGTTGGTGATGCTAGCGGGAAGAAGCACCATTCATTAATAACAGCAGCAGAGCAGCTCCTCTCATCAGGACCTGCCTGCTGCAGCGTGATTGGACAGGATTATGACTCCACTGATGCTGATTGGATAGATGCTCTCTCTCTCTCTGCCTCTCTTTCTCTCTCTGCCTCTCTCCTATTTCCTACTTTATCGTTTCTCAGATGTTTCCAGTCAATCATTTTTTGAGCACCCCTGGTCTCCATTGCCTTCACAGTTGGGTGCTTATTTATCTCTCTCTCTCTTTCTCTCTGTCTCTCCTTCTGTTTCTCTCTGTCTCTGTCTCTCGCTCTCTGTCTCTCCCTGTCTCTCTCTCTCTCTCTCTCTCTCTGTCTCTCTCTGTCTGTCTCTCTCTCTCTCTCTCTCTGTCTCTGTCTCTCTCTCTCTTCCTC
>JBBPCY010029307.1:0-14262 GCA_037974405.1 Brachyalestes nurse | reverse complement strand
GGTGTCGGGCTTGTAAGTGTGAGTGTCTGTGTGTGTGTGTGTGTGTGTAAGTGTGAGTGTCTGTGTGTGTGTGTGTGTGTGTAAGTGTGGGTGTATGTGTGTGTGCATGTGTGTCTATGTATATATATATATGTATATATGTGTGTGTGTGTGTGTGTGTGTTACACTGGGGATCAATAGTAAATCTGCTGTGTGTGAGTGGCTGGTTGGGTGAATGTGATTTCTTTATCTCCTCTCTGGCTCACCTTCAGAGCGGCGAGACTCCGGGCTGCACACTTTAGTGTATGTGTGTGTGTGTGTGTGTGTGTGTGTGTGTGTGTGTGTTACTGCAGGTCTTCACTCTAACGATCATTCCTGTAATCGGTTAATCCTTGAGACACACTTGATTATTCCCAATTGATTATTAACGTAATAATCATTCCAGCTTCAGGTGTCTTCTATTCACTCAAGCTCCACTCAGTGATGGACTTCTAAACACACTAGGAACGACTTCATTTCCTCATTTCTTCTGACATGAGCATTTTATCTTTAACGTCTTTATTCACAATATTGTTTCTTAGGCATTGAGCTCATGAATGTATTTCCTTGATGGCGCTGCATGTGATTGAGTGAATCTTAAAGGGTTTTTCCACAAATTTCCACAATGAAGTCGCTGAGTGTGTTTAGTCTGAAGCTCTACTTTCTGGAGAACCTGGTCACAGTGGTGGTGAATGGAACCAGACGTCTGCCTCTAATACGTGTTTCAAAACCGACATGTCTTTCATGTTTTCATGGTAATCGGTGCGTAGAAGGGATGTACAGCTCTGTTTTTTGAACAGCTAAAGGTGCTTTCACACCTACCTCATTTGGTCCTGGACCTCATTTGGTCCTGGACCTCATTTGGTCCAAGTAACGTTTATTGTTGTCTCAGCTATGTCCATGTAAACAGTGAGACAAGACTCCTCCAGATTTTACAGCGTAAAAAAGACACATAGAATACAAACGAATAAATAAACTCTAATTATAAACTAGTTAAAAAGTTAAAAATGTGCGATTTCATACCAAGAGTATTTTAACATCCCGAAATTGTTGCATCAGCGCTAAAGTGCCGCAGGTGCCGCAGAGCATGGTCCAACCAAAAGTGATGGTCTTGGTCTGAGACAGACCGAATCCATGGTTCAGAGAGTTTGCTGTGTGAAATCACTTTTTTTTTTTTTTTGATGATTCAGACCTTTGGACCAATTTTAAGAAGTTGAGAAATGCTGTCATCACCCATTAAACAGCAGAAGTCAAAAAAATAATTGAGAGAGAAGTTAAAATGAGCCTTAGTGGCACATGGGGAGAGGAGGAGGAGGAGAAGTAAAAACTCTTATACCTTCTTTAGTAATCGTACTATTAACAACAGTATAAAATAATATAGGCAGTCAAATGAATCCGTTCATTGTTTTTGGCAGTCATTTGGGAAACTAGCTGAATCAGATGTTTAAAATGTAACAAACAACTTGGTTCGGACCTCAGTAGGAGCTTATCCTGCATGTTGGGTGAAGGACTGACTGGAGGGAAGCTGCTCTTGATTCTGATTGGTCAGCTGTGATGGCATGTGTTGCTCTTTTGCGGAGCTCAGCAGAAAAGCTGCCAGTTCTTGAATCGAAAAGTGTGGTTTAAAAATGTGAAGCACATGGTGCAGGGGAGAGGGGAGATCTTTAGACGTTTCCCAGAACTGCTGAAAGGAATCTGACCAGGCTTCATCAGAAAAAGAGTGCTTTTTAAAAACAAACACACACTGGTAGCTCACCAGAGTGTGATTTACATTCCACTCAGTCTTGTTTGGTGTTTGGTGTCTGAAGTTTTGGTTCTTTAGTTTTAGTCCAGGAGGCTAATGTAGATAACAAGTGATGGAACCTTATACCCCATCAGCATGTTGCACACTCACCTCGGACTGGGTGGATGTGTTCAGTGATCTCTAATAGACTTGTTTATGCGGTTTCTGACACTGTATGACTGTGTTTATCTGTAAACATGTACTAAAGTATGCTAGCGATGCTGAAAACAGCAGCAGCTTTCCTGAGCTCTCGATTTCATCTGTACATTTTTGTAGACCAGCCTGAGCTTGTGGAAGTGGGTCAGGATTGAAGAAGAGCGGTTATGCATTATGTACCTGTTAGAAAGCAGGCAAAATGTGTTTTTGTCCTTCCCTGAAGAAGCGAAGGAGATGGTACCCTTTCATGATGATCTCTGAACCTTCCATAAATGCTTCGCATGGTTCTCTCACCGCAGCACAAACAAGTGGTTCTCTTTTCTCAAAACCGTGTCCTTGAAGGTGTTGCCGGATTGATCTGGAATTGGCAGCCGCCGCCCCGTGGCTCTTTCGGCTTTGTCTCGCGGCTGCCAGGGGTTGCATTCGTGTTTTTCCACCACTGGCACTTATAGAGCGGAAAAGGGTGTCGTAAGAAATGGAACGGTGGGGGAAAGCTAACTTTTCAAATCGAGCCAATGGTGCAGAAGATGAGTCAGCACAGAAAGACGCTCTGGAGTTTCTGAGGAACGACACATTGATTTTTCTCATCCTCTAAATGCTCCTGTAAAAGCTGTATTTCGTACCGTCTCTGCTGGCAGGGAATGAAAACCCGCGTGTGAAAATGACATTGACCATCGTATTGAAAGCGTTTTTTTTTTTTTTTCGCTTTTATTCAGTTTCCATGGAAAACGCTGTCGGATTTAAACTCGCAGTAATTAAAGGACCATGAAAGAGACGTTCATCAAATTCTCCAACCTAATATTACCTCCGTTACAACGGTGCCTTTGATTTTCACCATGACCAATTTCGGCTCGTTCACTCCAGCGGCATTCACCCACCTTTTTTTTTTTTTTTCCCGTCAAAGCCGCAATTGAAATCCTTTCGTACTCCCTGGGTATGAAATGGAAGGAGTTCTGCTCGCTCCAGTTTGCAGAGCTGCCTGAGAGTCTCGAATTCGTTTTCAGCAAAGAGTTTGGCCCAAAACAAATGCTCACAATGAATATATGTCCGTGGCAATGCGTAATTACAGCTGATGGCCGTTACATTACAATTATAATTGGCAACTACTGCAGTAAATGGGACTTTAGTGGAACTGGTACAATCAACAGGTGGATAAAAGGTCCTTGAAGAAGTCCATTACGGTTATGTGCTCCCTGTGATTTGCTGGGGCTTTCAAGCCGAGGCCTCTCTGAGCTTCTTTGTCTGCTTATCTGCTCCCTCGTGTGAAATAGATCTCCACAGTTCCATCACTTTCAGCCTCTGCAGCGGCAATTAAGATTGCAGTGTTGATTTCACAGACAGAGAAACAAGCCATCGGAGGAGTCTCGGAGGAAAAAAAAAATGTCCTCGGCCAAATAAATGGGCGAATTGCTTTCGGTGATGAACGATCATGACATTAACGGAGAGGCTGCATAACACAGTTGTAGAGCGGAGCTGATTTATTCCATATAATTTATTAACATCCACTAAACATAATTACAACTATACGGTATTTTATCTCTGTTATTTATCATTCTACTGTTGCCTTGGTAAAAGGGACGTTTCAGCCTAAAAGTAGAGTTCAGTATGTGGTTTATTGCACTGTGCAGTGTTGTTACATTCCTCGGCATCATCGGCTCTCATATTCATTCTCATATTCATGTTTTGGCTCATCAGCATTATCTCATTACCCAGCAGGCATTAGGCAATTACATGATCTCTTTAAGAATCCCAGCTGAACAGTCCTCACTGTTACATTCGCCATTGAGCTACAGGCTAGCACATACAGCAAAGGAAGCATTAGCATAGCATCCGAATTTCCATCGAAGGCTGCCAAAAGCATAAATTTTGGTAGTGGATTATTGAAACTATTTGCAGTGAAGTATAAATACTGTTTGCAATAAGATTGCCCTTATTTTCTCTGTTTTGAAATATAACAACTTGACATCATGTTATCTTACTGTCTCCATTTTTATTTTAAATTAAATAAAACTTTGAATGTATGTATTTTTGTTTGTTTTAATTACAATGAAATATATCCTACAATATAAACTGACGTTCTCTTTATGAAAAGTGAATCTTTTAATGAGCCTTCTTAAATCTTAAGACTGACCATCACTTAGAGTGTGAACTGCAGGTCCTCAGGGGGGCGCTGTGGTTCAGGCTGTCGGAACAGCAGCATTTACCGACTACTCTGCTGCTTCACGCTCTACACCAAGATGTTTTCTTTACAGCTGCTCAAAGGGAACATTGTGCTTCCGTGGAAAACTACTTATATTTTAATCTATTTTATCCTTTGCTTTAAGAAAAATACTTTTCTTGGAGGTTTCAGTTGAAGCTGTTCTTTCTTTTTAACTGAATCCTCACACAGATGCGACCCTACAGGTCAACTGCAGCCCTCCTCAGGTTTCTATGGTCAACATTATAGATCGTCCTGAATAATGGTTCCATCCATAATTCTATCTTTATTCGGGGAGAGAAACAGTTTTACCCTTCAAGGCGGGTAAAATGAGGCAGACTGAGGTCAGGTATCTCGATAGCCAGTTTAGCTGTAGGTTTATTTGGTTTAATGATGATTTAAAGACAGTTACTACTACAGTTATGTGACAGCAATAGGGTTTTCAGCTTCTTAGGACTAACGTTGTCTGCATTCCTTCTGCATTTGCCAAATAACAAAGCAACAAAACAGCCCAAAAAAAAAACAGTCCTTCAAGATACATCATCAAAAGGGGGGGCTCTGCTAGACTTTAAACTGGAAAATCTTGCTCCAGGCTCTTCTGCTCCACTGTAGGAGGAGTGAACATGTTTACAACAGATGTAGCCATGGTTGCATTTTTCAGTTTGGCTCGAAGTTCATGTTATGAGTGATGGATTTGGAAAAGACCACTCCTGCAGTGTTTCATTGCAATTTTGGTTCTTCTGTGTTGGCCGGCTTGCGCTTCGTGGTGACGTCTCCGCTGGCGTGGAGGAGAATCCCGTGTCTGACCTGCCAGTGGAGCGATCAGCAGGACTGAAGCCTTGATTCTGGCAGTGGTTATGGTCTACATCCCTGTGTGAGAGTGTAGCCCAAGTTTAAGCTGAGCATTTCTCCATGGATCGTAGTAAATGTTGTGGAACACAGGCGGTCCGGAATGTCTATTTTTTGACTAAACTCTCCAACATGTGGAAGGAACAGTTTTTTGTTGTCGAGGGGGGTGGAAAAGTCAATGTCCCCTGGCTGATGAACTCATCTTCCTCGACCACAACATGGGTGTCAGGACCTGCCGAGAGGCAGAAACACACTCGCTGTTTTTATTGAGAGTGTTGTGGTTTTTCCCTCGCCGCGGGATTCTTTTCTGCTGCTGCCAGAGATGGCGATTATGTTTGGAAACAGCTGGAGCTTCGTTCTGGTCCAGGCTGGCAGACGGCTGGCTTTTTTTTTTTTGTGGCTTTTTTTCCTATTTTTTGCCCTCCGTCAAAAAAGACCTCCCCCTGCCACACTCTGGCTGAAGCAAATGGGAGTATTTGTCACTTTGCATTTCTAAAATAGCATTTTGTTACCGAGGAGGCTGGCTGTTGGCCCCGAGTTTGCATTTCTAACACCATCCACTTGTCAGTCAGGTTTAGTCTGAGTGATATTTGTGTCCTCTGTTTCGGAGGCGTTGATACTCACTCTGTTAGACAGGTTTCAACTGAAATCCTCAGTGGCTTTACCTGTGGAAGTTCTGCAGAGTCTAGAGTTTCATTTTATCACTTTTAAACTCTCACTTTATCTCTAAAACGTATAGAGAACTACGCAAACTGGAAACTTAAAACTGCATGCACGTCTTGAAATGCTAATATGTCCAGTGGTATTTAAGTAGACAAAGCTGAGCAAGATCTCCCATTGTTTAGGCCTTCAGGTGCTGGACTGAAGTGTGAAATTATGCACCAAAATAATTCGAAAGAGGAATTAACCGGTCACATTTTGATTCATGTTGGATAATTTATGATGGAGTGTGGGCGTCTGTTAACTGAAGTTACAGAATTTGAAACCCATGTTCGCCTTCATCCTCCAAGCATAGCCGCCACAGCAGGATTTCTCATCCTTTTTGGTGCAATAAATGTTAGTTAATGTACATTATCACCCTGCTTGGGGAATACATCTTGTCTTCTTGTGTGAATGTTTGATATAAGTCAATAAAAGAATGAATAAATGTAATTAAACCCGCAGGATTTTGTTAGAATTGTTTTGTTCTGTCGCTGGGTCTGTTACCTGTCTGGGAAACTGACCTTAAAAGGAAACTCAAAGACATCGCCTTTGTTGTTTGAATTTAATAAGGAAACATCTGTAGTTGATTACACTTCATTAGTGCATCCAGCTGTTTAAAGCTGCGGTACATTCTTTGACTGCATTTAAAGGAGAAGCTCTGAACTATTATCCAACAAATTGGTGCTACATTTAACTCCTTTGCACTCACCTGTTCCAGATCCTTTCAGCAGAAAGCTTATTACCATTAGCAGAACATGTAAGGGCCTCCTGCTTAGGGGGGCCATCAGTGGTTCTAATTCTGTTCTTTGGCAAACAAATATGAAAAGAAACTAGTCTTTTATTCTTTTTGGTCGGTGAAAATAAGACTCATTTGACTGCTTTTTCTACAAATAAACAGTATTTTTTAAGTACACACTCGAGGGGCCCACTGTGGCTCGTAAACAGAAGCTGCCCTGCTTATTCATAAATGGTTGCCGTGGTTGCAGATATTTGCTCTAATCAAGCGGAAGCACTTGATTCCACT
Source organism: Brachyalestes nurse (assembly GCA_037974405.1). Classification (NCBI taxonomy): domain Eukaryota; kingdom Metazoa; phylum Chordata; class Actinopteri; order Characiformes; family Alestidae; genus Brachyalestes; species Brachyalestes nurse. Next base: position 7,533 of record JBBPCY010029307.1, on the reverse strand, counting down.
CGTTTAATCAGTTGATCTCAGTCATCAGACAATTGATTAGTTATATAAGGTGATCTGCTGCTTGACTTTAATGAAAACCCTTTGCTACCCCGACCCCTTGTGGATAAGATCACTGACCCCTGGTGTAAGATGTGTTGCGGCTTTTGATTGTAGGTGAATAGCTGAAAAATGAGTGTGGAAATATTCCAGTCCTTATTCAAACGGTGTTATCGTGCCACTATATTGCAGCTCTGAATGCTTTAATCAAGGGTTGTATTTTTGTGCTGACCCAGTACAAGGCTGAATCCAACATCCTGTCAGTTTGCAGTCCCACTTTACATTAAGTGTTTCTAACAACGCTGTGATTACAAATTAACAATGCATGCCATAATGATGCAATTACAGGTAGTGTATCCAGTTTTACTTTTTTATGATATTACATAAGGATACACTCGTTTATACACAGTAACAGCAAAAAGTTCATACATGCATGTGATTATATGAGCTATACTGCTGCAAGCCATCTGTAACAGTCTATACAACACCAGTAATTACATTGTTGTTGCATGCATTATTAATGTGTAACTACACATTTATTACAGAGTTTAAAGTGGGACCAAACATTTTGAGATACGTTCTGTCCTTTGGAGAGTTGTGTTGATTTACTGAATTAATTAGCGGCACGGTGATTATCTGTGGAGCGCGATGTGTGTATCATAAAGGACTGCGGGAGACTCTACCTCTCAATTAGTCACATTTATGTAACGCTTGGCTCGCTAAACCCATTTGCCTCTCCGAAGCTTTGTTTTAAGTGTGCTTGTGTGATGGAGTGCTCACTCTCTCAGTCCTGTTTGGCTCAAAGGCAGTGAACAAAAACGGTCGCGTTGATAACAAGGTACAGAAGCTAGCAGGCCACGGGGCCAGCTAACGTAGCCTTTCTAATCACTGACTTTGTGTTTCTACACCTCTGGAACGGTGTCATCATTTTGTACTCTGTCGAATAAGGGCCTCTGGGCCTGTGCTGTGTTTTCTCTATGGGGAAAATGAATGGTGTTTTAGGAAATTGCAGCTATTGCACCCTGCGGTAAACAGAAACACTCCACTGCTGATATGTTGCGTACATTTTTCAACGGAAGCTCTGAATTACGAGATTGTTAAGAAGTCCAAGCATCCATTCATTTTCCGAGCTGCTTGTGTTAACCAGGGTGGTGTGGAGCATATTGTAACACTCACAGGGGAAAGGATGGAGAAACAACCTGGACAAACACACACCTAGGGGCAATTTGGCATGTCTTGTCCAACTGAAGGAAACGACTTTGTACTGTGGGAGGAAACCAGAGTTCCAGGAAACCCATACAGACATGGGAAGAACATGCAAAGTCCCTGCAAAAAGTAGTGGCATACTGTAAGTAGTGATACTGAGTAACTGCAACTGTAAGTAGTGATACTGAGTAACTGCAACTGTAAGTAGTGATACTGAGTAACTGCAAGTGTAAGTAGTGATACTGAGTAACTGAGTTACTGTTATGAGTAACTGTTGTCTTATTGTGTAAACAGGCATTTAGATGACACTTTCTCAAACACTCTCAAGTGTCACAACATCCTTGCCCGTGTTTAGATCTCTACTCAAAACTCATCTGTTCAGATTAGCCTACCCCACATGACCTTCTCACACCATCACTCACTATCATCTATATGTATGTAAATATTTCAATTTGACTCCTTAATATAATTCAGAAGACCCAGTGATTTGTTGGAAAAATGCACATAGGATGAAATATATCAAGTTCGTCAACACATTTGGTGGTTTAATGCTTGAAATTGGAGAAACAGCAATAACTTTTCTCATAAAGAAAACTAAATCTCTGATTTCGGCCGTGGTATATTTTTTATCTGAACATAAACTTTTTGATGGCTTGATGGCTTTTTATAGTTGTTTAGTGAGTTACTGAGAGAGTACAGCTGGATACACAAGAGCCCTGATATATTTGGTAAATTTGGCTATAATCCTCATGCAAACAGACCAAAGAACCACTGAGAAATGTTGCCAAAAAACTCTGAGTTCAGTGTTTGAAGTTCCATAATTCTGGCTGCTCATAAATCGTACTCATGCATGGGACCGAGCGACCAGGCCTGGTGTGAGAACGCCCTGTATCACTAATGTGTAAAACAGGGGTTTGATTGGCATGTCTGTGGTAGAATAACAATGATTAATTCCAGAAGTCGGTTGGAAAATTAATCTTAGTCCCTTTGTCGTTCATTGAGTCATTTCCTGCAATTTCATCCTCCAGGGATGGAGATGAAAAGAGAGAATATTCCCATTCTTAAATTACATTCACTTTGAAAAGCTTGATTTTAGAACAGGGTCTGAGCAACTGATAACTTCTTTTTTGTTTTTTTGTGGGGTTAATAAAAGATTTAGCTACCTGGATGGTCGGCTTGATTAGCAGTCTGTTCATCTGTGGAAGATTGACAGCCATTATCTTCTCTGAATCACAGAGACAATGGCAGCTATTCATAAAAGTTGCCGCAACCTTTCCTAGCCACTTTATATGCATGAATTCAGTCATTTCAGGGGTCAGGCTCCTGCAAAAGTACAGGCGAGGATGGAGATTATGAGTGAGAGGGGTGTTTGTAGATCTGTCAAGATATTCAGAGTGTTTATGGATTTATTCCGTGACCAGTTGAGGCTGGTTTTGTCTCACATGTCACAGTCTATTGATCACTTGACCTTAATGGAATTTGTCTCAGTTTGCCATGTTTGTATGGATTGTATCAGATACAGCGGTAGACAAGCTTGGAGGACAAAGGACCGAGGACACTTTAGGTGGACCGGGGTGGAACATCAGTATACAAGAGAACCATAAACAACACAGTTTCTGAAACAAGATTAACATCAAGTGCTCTTAGGGACGTGATTGTAGCCTCGAGTCGAGTCTATTGTTTGCCGCTTGCCTTGTGCATTAAGCACTGTGAAGGTATTATATTCCATTATATTCAAGTACAATTTTTAGGTAAAACTTAACTCTTCTCCATAATAGGACTTCCAAGTCATAAACATACCATGTCCATATATGGTCAACTAAGATATATGACCATAAAAAGTATAAAATACTATACTCCCCATAAGCCTTCCCCAAAGACTTGCCCTGATTTGCACAGATTTTAAAAGTTAAGAGTATTTTATATTTGGTAATTTTATACTAAATTAAACAGACCCTTTGAAAAGTCTTTGTTTTATTTATTTACTGACATTACAGTAATTTTAGTATTATTTTTTTATTACATTAGCACCAGGCTGACTGAGGCATACCTTCGCCTCTTCACACCAGATTTAATCCAATGACCGCGCTGCATAAATAATGACATAAAGCTGATTCTTGACTTGGTTTCTGTCATGTTCACACCACCAGTGGTCGTCATGACAGATACTGCGGTGTTTGATGTCTTAACACTTTGTCACATTCTAATTAATGTCAGATGTTATTGTATCTATCATGACATACTGATACTGGTAAAGTGACCCTGTTATATTAATGGACATGCCATGGCCTTCATGTCTGCGTATGACAGCTGCTATGACATCTTTATGCCAGGGTTATGAAGCAGATTTATGAACAATATGAGGAAGGATGAACCAGATTAAAAAAAAAAAGATATATACCAGATGGATAACCTTCACAAAGCGAGCCGGCAATAATGAGCCGACTGTAAGAAGTAAAATATTATTTTAGAGACTAAAGGACATGTAGACCATAACTGACAGGAGGAGAGACAGTAGCATAAAAATGATGATGATGATGATAATAATAATAATAATAATAATAATAATAATAATAGTAGTAGTTGTAGCAGTAGTAGTGGTAGTAGTCATAGTAAACTCCACAATAGCATTAATAATAATGGTTGTGATATTATAATAATAAGAGGAATAGTAGCATCACTAGTAGGAACAGTTGTAAACAACAAAACTGCAATAATGCTAATAATAATAATAATAATAATAATCATCATCATCATCATCATCATAACAATAGTAATAATAATGATGCTGCTGCTGATGATAATAATAAACATGATAAAAATGAAATAAAAATGATAATATAAAAAACATTAACAGTAATCATAATAATAATAATGATAATATTAATAATGATAATGGGATTAACAGTAATGGGATTGTTTGAATGTGAAATAAATTTGACCCCCCTTCACTCTGTAAGGGCTCTTTGCATGAGGCCGTAGAATAAACTTCCTTTTATACCTTACAAACACCTTTCAGTGGACAGATCCATTTTCATCCGTGTGAGGTTTTGTAAAAAATCTTTGCCTGATGTATTTCTTCTAGGAAGAGTCCAGATGTGGTCCTTTATTTAACCAGAAGTGGTTCTTCTGTGACACTGGCATCCCTGTGGTCAAGCAGAATCTTTTCTTAAACCAGTGTACAGGTTTTGGCTATCAGATGCGTAAACATGTTGAGTGATGAGTGGTAAAGCTTCTGTATCTGCAGAAGGTGAATGATGCTGGACCTCAAAACTTACGATTCAAATCAATGTGCATAAACCCAACCGTAGATGCATAAACGCCATCATTTCATTTCAGCCTCACTGAGGACTCATGGCACCGACTGCCAAGTGGAGTGACTGTCCCAAACCAGGTCACCGTCGGTTGCCCAGATAGAAGAGTTGGCTTTCGAGGCCAGACCTGCTCCACTGGCTTCCCAAAGGGTCTGGAATTAGAACACCCCAGTCTAGGAGCTCCCAGTCATGTTCACTGCAGTCTCTGGACTCTTCATCCTCCTGAATAACAGCATATTGCATATTTTTATCTTACATATGGCCACGGCTTTCGGTCCTGGCTCGGATGGATGACGTGTAAAAACTTCATTAAATCAAAAGCTTGTTGAATAAATACTGGGGTCGCGAAGGGAACGGCGTCTTTTTTCCCTGATAATATTTTTCAGGATGTACGAAAGTTCGTGGAGAATACGGAGCAGCTGGCGTGCGGGCACTCGGAGGAAATTCTTTAATTTGAATTCCTATTAAAGTCCCGCAGAATAAGTCAACGGCTGCGGTTTTCCTTTGGAGCGCTGCGCCAGGGTTATCTGGAATCAATTTTCCGTAACCTATGTTATTCGCAGGATGATGTCATGGCCAAAGCCTGCAGTTGGAGTTCAGAGGATTGTAACTTTTGGCTCCCAAGCACATTTCCAAGCGTTTAGTCCAAACTCATTTTCGTCCGCACGGCGAGCGAGTGTCACACATGGATCGGGTTAGCTGTAGAGTCGGGGGGGCAAAAAAAAAAAAAAACGGAGAGATTCTCCATTCCAGCACCTGCAATCCATCTCCACGCTGCTCCGTCTCACCGAAAAGCTTCCCTGCGAGACCGGCCCTGACGATTAAAAGCTCCTTTGCAATAACAGGCCCTGCTGGACGCTCGCCCGTCCACCGCGTCCCCACTGCCGACCTCACCGAGTCCAGAACTGAGTGGGGGGTACATCGGTTTTGGCAGCGTAGACCATCAGCATCAGTTAAAAACATGTAAACGTTTTGGGGTGGAATATTATTACTGAGAGAAGTGTGCAATTTATAATGTGAAATTCTTCTGGTGCATTATTACTTATAACATTTTATTACATTACTGTCACTCCATTGAGTACCTGTGTGTGTGTGTGTGTGTGTGTGTATATACAATGTTCATACATAGGCTATATGCATATATCCACTCTGTACATATACTGTATACATACATATACTCAGTGTGGACATACTTGTCTAGGTTTACATGTACATATATATTCATATGTATTTTTCAATACACTCATCCATATTTATATTTCTATATTATTTCTACAGTGTACCTTTTATACTGTACTGTTGTGTTTTATAGTTGTATTCTCTTTGTTTCTGTCCACTTTCTTCCGTAACAATGCAAATTTCCCACTGTGGGACTAATAAAGGTTTATCTCACCTTATCTTATCTAATTCTTATCTCATTCAATAAAATGACATTCTTGGGCGCCTAAAAAATAAACACATCGTTAAAAGTCTGTGTGGTGAGGAGTGTACAGTGTAGTTCTGCTGTTTTCATGGGAACAACTTTATGGCTTGTAACATTTCTCATAATCTCATAAAAGTGCATGTAATATAATCTATAAAGTGCTGTTAATGAGGTTGTTTTGAATCAATGAAGATAAGTTGCATTTTGGGAAAGTCAGGAAATAATTTAGTTGGTTAAAATCTTGAGAAAAAAGGTCATTATTTTGATTTTATACTTACACTAACATTTTTAAAACATAATTTTGTCATTTCGATTAAAGGACTTTAAAAATACATTAAAAATGACCTGCTTTGTTTTAAAAGAAGAAAATATCATTATTTTCACATGATAAAGCTAAAATATGGAGGAAAGAACTCTTTGTGTCTCACACCTTTAAGGCTTTATTTTCTGCAGTCATTTTAAAACACATAATGAAAGTAAGTCTTCAGGTCGCTGGGTGTAAAAGCAGTCTGAGTTTCGGTAATTTGTCTTGGTTGGGCAGGTTTTCTGTCCTGATCTGCTACATAAAAGATTTTACTCTGCTGCAGTGATGGGGACACACATTGGACGTTTAAATAAATAGGAGCTGTCCTCCCCATTGTCCCCAGTGTAAAAACGACACCTGTGATAGTTCAGCTCTTCCTTGATGTGTTTATAAAAAAAAGCAAAATGAATCATAGCAAAATGACTCAGACAGGATTGAACTGTAGTGAAACGGTTGTGATGTACTGAATTGTTTCCTAAAGAGTTCAGAGACAAACACCTCTAGTGCCGCATTCAAGGGACCTGTTGCGTATGAATAAGTGTGAATATCCAGACTGCTGGAGCTGCCATTGTTCAAAGGATGGCGTTTGACACTGAGAATGTAAATGCATGTTATATCATGCCTGTAAAGATGGTAGAGAAAGAGAGAGAGAGAGAGGGGGAGAGAGAGAGAGAGGAGAGAGAGGGGGAGAGAGGTTTCCTGGCCTAGCATCCTTTATGCTCTCCTGCTCTCCTCGTTCTCCAAGCCCCCAGGCTGTCATCCCTACTGCTCTGTAAATACACTGCATATCAAAGAGCTCTCTCTATTTCTCTCTCTCTCTCTCTTTCCACACAGCACTCAACCCTCTGACTGGGACATATACACTGTGGATATATTTTTTCTCCCTGGTCTGAAACATCAAAGGTAATTGCCTTCGAATTGCCTCACGTCTAGTTTTTTTTTTTCTTTTCTTTTTTTTTCATCTCACTTTTTCGCGGCTCATCCGGCGAGTTGTTTGCAGCGATGTCGTCTGTCATATTCGGGATCGTGTGTTTTGCACGAGCAACATCGGACGAATTGTCAGAACTCGTCAGAACCTCAGACTCCGCCCCTCTTCCCCAAAACGACTAGACCTAATTCACCTGAGATCTAATAACATAAAGAGGGCTTTTGGCTGATGCTCTTATCCTGAGTGACTTACAGTCATTAGTTACAGAGACAGTCTTACAGTCATTAGTTACAGAGACAGTCTTACAGTCATTAGTTACAGA